>CM076579.1:741583538-741878411 GCA_034641835.2 Pinus albicaulis
GTATAAATTGGATGAAATCTATTATCAAAAAATTTGCTGGCTATAATTCGGTCAGTATTGACCATGAGAATAGTAGCTGCCTTGAGGTTGAGTGGGCTGCTGGTAGGTGGAACCCTGCGGAGCCTGATAATTTGGATGCAGCGGTTGATTTGGCTGCGGCATCGAATAATTCGGCTGTTGCACAGGGTTGATAGAATGTGCAGGCTGGCCTGGTTGAACAGGTTGACCTGGTTGAGGGGGTTGTCCTGGGTTAACAGATTGGCCCGGATGAACAGGTTGTGCCGGTTGCGCAGGTAGACCTAGCTGTTGAGAAGCACCAAGTTGTACCGGATGGACCGATTGGCATGGAGGCGGAACACCAGGTTGTGCCGGATAGACCGGTTGGCCTGGTGGAGGAATAGAGCCAGGTGGTGGCTGGTAACCGGTTTGACCTGCAGCAGGACCATAAGATGATCCTGGCTGGTGTGCAACGTTTGGATTGACAGGATACTGAGGTTGCATGGGTTGGGAAGGTTGGATTTGCCCCCCAGGACCATAGACCGGCCCTGGTTGGTACCCCGGCTGAGGCTACATGGTTTGACCGGAAGGGTTGTAATACTATCCTTGCGGACCGTACGATGGCCCTTGCTGGCCCACAGGATAGCCATGCACGGGCTGCCCCTGTGGGTCATAAGGATAGCCAGGTTGGCCCGAAGGTTGGCCTTGAAAAGGTTTCCCTTGCGGGTTATAAGCCTGGTTATAAGGTAAACCTTGAGCATGAAGGTGAGCCTCAGGAGCGGGTAGACGTAAAATGTCCCCGTGCTCATCATACTGACCTGGAAAAGCATACATGGGTGTACCATCCTATGCATAGTGGGAAAAATAAGAGCGGTTGGGATCTTGGGAGGATGGTCCAACCTTGGGGTTCGGTTGATGTAGGGACAACCGATACTCCTCCGGAGAAATGTTATCTGGCATAGCAGTCGCTATATAAACGTCTTCAGGAGGCGGCATAGCCCTCGCAGAGGGTGCCGCAACAGCGGGTGCAGAGGCGGCCACACAGACAGTGGGTCGAGCGGGTACAGAAGTGACGGGTGTCCGAGGAGACACCCCCAATGAAGGAGCAACCGGCCTCGTAGAAGGAGCGGACACTCCCATAGAGGCTGCGGTGGAAATGATCTGACCCAAGGATCTATACCCTGCTGGCAATGAGAGACTGGATGATGACATAACAGCAGGTTCAGAGTCATCTCCTGGAAATAATCTCCGAGGAAATAACTGGTAATATTAACCAGACGTTGGGATTTCCTTACTGGAATCACTCATGTTTGAGCCTGCCGCTAGATCTCGTAATAGACGGCGAGGACTAGGAGGAAAAACAGCAGCTATAAAAGGCGAACTCGATGTAAGTGAAAGGAAATCAACTCCTAATCTCAATTCAGACAAAGGGTCAGAAAAGGGCCAATTGAACTCAACTGGTCCCCCAAAGGGTTGCTCAGTAAGAACCAGTCCCCCATCAGGAAACTCGGAAACAATGGGCTGCTGTGGTTCAGCAGAGGATTTGGAGGCCTCTGATGAATCGTCCGTATAAGGACTACCAGTAGACGAAACCGAAGGTTCCGCCACTGTGGTAGCAACGATAAGAGAAAAATATCAAACACACACACAGGTTAAAAAAGAGTCAAGACACATGATCAAACGGTCAACAAGCAGAATCTAACAAGGCGTGTGATCGTGGGTGATTAATTTTTTTATCACATTGAAAAATAAGAAACTTTACCGTTTCATGTTTTAAGAGTCAGAAACAGTCGAAAAGGTGACTCTATCTCTTTCAGATTTGACACAAGCGTGAAAGGACAAGCACTTGGTGATCCTTTCAAATTTAGGGAGTCAGATAGGATCAAAATGAATACTCAGGAGTACTAGGCAAAGGGTGTACCAAATAACCGTGAACTGCAATATACACCTTGGTTTCAAAATGAAAGAGAAATCAACCAAGGACTTTCCGTACGTGCAAGCAATCTCCCCGAATGTTGTGTCCGGTGTATCATGGGTATAGGGCGGCAGACTCGGCTTCCTAAGGATAAAGGATTGAAACCTAGTGGGGTCTCCCTTTATATACGCGACGGTACGGGGAGCACAAGTCCATACTAGTGTTGTCTCAAGCCAAGAGGCGAACGACAGCTACTAGGTTTAAAGACGCCAGAACACGTCTCTAGCCTAGACCTCTAAATGTGTTTCGTTAGATTTCAATGCTGCCTTAGTGTAAATTGAGTAAATTTTAAAGTTTATCTTCAATTACGTTTTAGTTTTCAAGGCCTAGCGAATGTAATGTCTCAAAATTCCCTAAATGCAATCTACATGCCACAGTATATCATTTCATTCGATGAAAGCTACTTATAAGAGAGTTGAGAGCTTTTCACACAACAATGAAATGAACATAAAACAACCAATGATACCCCTAATGCAGCTAATGGAAATTAAAATCTTTTTGTCTAAAGTCACTAATCACTAATAACACCGAAAAGATCCAATTCACATTAACTAGTTCAAAGCAAAAGAGTTTTTTTTTTATTTTCAATATTTCAGAGCAAAATGCATCTAAAAATGAAAACTAATGCAAAGGCAATTCGAGAAATGATGAAAAGAGAGCAAAACCAAGCATATTTCACTCAATGCAAACATACAATCAGAGCTCAAATGGCCTTTCAGCAAGCCGACGACATGACACAGGTAGAGGCACCTTCATCCACAATGGCCCTATGAATGTTAAGACCATTGATCCTGACTTGAATAACAAGAGCGATCTGATGTGGAAGTCGGGGGGTGAAATTCTCTAAATCGAAGGTGAGAAGACTCGAATCGGTGGGATCAATGCCACCGATTGCAGACAATAAAGCCTTCCATTGCGAAGGACAACTTTGAAGAACTTCTAGTGCGGACATAGCAGAAGGTGCCTGTGCCAAATCCTCAACAATACTGTAGTGCTGAGCGGCACGGGCATTCGGATTGTAAGAAGATCTTCGAAGAACACCTTTAAAAGGTGGCTTCACAACAGATTCAGGAGTAGGCTTCCCAATTTCGAATGAACCGGAGACAGATAGGGGAGGTGGGCCATCCGCCACCGCCTTCCCAGGTGCCTGGCGCGATTCGTTGTAATCCTTCGAACGCGTAGCGATAGAGATAGGTGCAACACCATTCATCATAAAAACCTGGGACCCAAATGGTGTAGATGGTGAAGGCTGTTCAACCATCTGGGTCTGCTGAGACGGGAATGGTTCTTTAAGAACTGCCAGAGTCCCTTTGGAGCCTTTGAGAAGTTGACTAACTTCAGATCGTCGTGGACAATCCTTGGTATAATGGTCTCCTTCACAAATGAGGCAGGGGTACTTCGGTTTACGTTGAGAACCATCCTCAGTACGAGATTTGGATTCTGGCTTTGGGGCATTGGATTTGGTTTTACCTTTGCCCTTATTTTTCCCCTTGGAGGTTTTTTCCGTAGGATTGGCCTGAACGGAATTAACCTCTACAATTTTTCCAGAATCGATAGGGGTGGGAGGAGCAGAATTATTGGATGAGTTATACTTCTGCTTCCCATTCGAAGACTTCTTCGAATTCTGAGACACGGAACCAATAACACCATCCACCGCAGGGGTAGGTGGAGCTTTAGAGGTTCCAGACCATGGAGCATCAGGAAAAATATCATACAGCGTGCCGGACTGTGAGTATACCAGATCCAGATATTGGGCACGTGCTATGGCTTGCTCTTCAGTCACACACGCTCCCATAGCAATATCTTGGGCGATTTTGTTAACAAAGGAGGTGGTGAACCAATGAGTTAGTATCTGATCATGTATGTGGAACTTGATCAGTCTACGACGACATCGCCACTCGTGAATGTGATTAGAGATATGGGTGGCTTTGTCCTGCTTCAAAGAAGTCAGGAGGTGCGTCCCGGCTTCATAGCGAACCGATAACTGAAAATGAGTCAGAAAAGCCATAGCTAACGAATTGAAATCTTGAAAGATGCCACGGGATAATTCAATATAAAGCTTAGCAGCAACACCAGTCAAAGTGCGCTGGAAGAGTCGCAGACGAATGGAATCATCGACCCAAGAGTTGGACGAACACCAAAGATGGTAGGTCATCACATGAGCTTGGGGGTCCTCCCCAGTTTTACCCTCAAACTTGGGGCAATCACCGGGTATCTTGGTAGGAACCGGTGGCCAATAAGGATTATGCAGAATCGGATCATTGGTTAATTTCAAAACATCTGGTAATTCCAAGGTAGCCAAGAACGGAAATGGCGGATTGGACGACATCCCTGACCCTTGATAAGGACCAGTACCTGTACTACACGCTGGTTGAGAATAACCTTGCCCCCAAGGGTTCTGTCCCGTAGGATTATGACTATAGGGGGTATAGGTCGTGTAACCAGCCTAATTTGGTTACTGGTAACCGGCGTGTGGGGCTTGATAACCAGAGTATGGACCCTGATTATATGTTGGCCCTGTGTCAAAAGCATTTGGATATGGCTGCTGAGTATAGGTGTAGCCGAGATGTTGAGTACGATAGTTAGAACCTTGGGGCTGGCTATAATTCGGTTGGTATTGACCATGAGAATAGTAGCTGCCTTGAGGTTGAGTGGGCTGCTGATAGGTGGAACCCTACGAAGCCTGATAATTTGGATGCAGCGGTTGATTTGGCTGCGGCATCGAATAAGTCGACTGTTGCACAGGGTTGATAGGATGTGCAGGCTGGCCTGGTTGAACAGGTTGAACTGGCTGAGGGGGCTGTCCTGGGTTAACAGGTTGGCCCGGATGAACAGGTTGTGCTGGTTGCACAGGTAGACCTGGCTGTTGAGAAGCACCAAGTTGTACCGGATGGACCGATTGGCCTGGAGGCGGAACACCAGGTTGTGTCGGATAGACCGGTTGGCCTGGTGGAGGAATAGAGCCAGGTGGTGGCTGGTAACGGGTTTGACTTGCAACAGGACCATAAGATGATCCTGGCTGGTGTGCAACGTTTGGATTGACAGGATACTGAGGTTGCATGGGTCAGAAAGGTTGGATTTTCCCCCCAGGACCATAGACCGGCCCTGGTTGGTACCCCAGCTGAGGCTAGATGGGTTGACCGGAAGGGTTGTAATACTATCCTTGCGGACTGTACGATGGCCCTTGCTAGCCCACAGGATAGCCATGCACGGGCTGCCCCTGTGGGTCATAAGGATAGCCAGGTTGGCTCGAAGGTTGGCCTTGAAAAGGTTGCCCTTGCGGGTTATAAGCCTGGTTATAAGGTAAACCTTGAGCATGGAGGTGAGCCTCAAGAGCGGGTAGACGTAAAATGTCCTCGTGCTCATCATACTGACCTGGAAAAGCATACATGGGTGTACCATCCTGTGCATAGTGTGAAAAATAAGAGCGGTTGGGATCTTGGGAGGATGGTCCAACCTCGGGGTTCGGTTGATGTAGGGACAACTGATACTCCTCCGAAGAAATGTTCTCTGGCATAGCAGTCGCTATATAAACGTCTTCAGGAGGCGGCATAGCCCTCGCAGAGGGTGCCGCAATAGCGGGTGCAGAGGCGGCCACACAGACAGTGGGCCGAGCGGGTACAGAAGTGACGGGTGTCCGAGGAGACACCCCCAATGAAGGAGCAACTGGCCTCGTAGAAGGAGCGGACACTCCCATAGAGGCTGTGGTGGAAATGATCTGACCCAAGGATCTATACCCTGCTGGCAATGAGAGACTGGATGATGACATAACAGCAGGTGTAGAGTCATCTCCTGGAAATAATCTCCGAGGAAATAACTGGTAATCTTCACCGGACGTTGGGATTTCCTCACTGGAATCACTCATGTTTGAGCCTGCCGCTAGATCTCGTAATAGACAGCGAGGAATAGGAGGAAAAACAACAGCTATAAAAGGCGAACCCAATGTAAGAGAAAGGAAATCAGCTCCTAATCTCAATTCAGACAAAGGGTCAGAAAAGGGCCAATTGAACTCAACTGGTCCCCCAAAGGGTTGCTCAGCAAGAACCGGTCCCCCATCAGGAAACTCGGAAACAATGGGCTGCTGTGGTTCAGCAGAGGATTGGGAGGCCTTTGATGAATCGTCCGTATAAGGACTACCAGTAGACGAAACCAAAGGTTCCACCACTGTGGTAGCAACGATAAGAGAAAAATATCAAACACACACACGGGCTAAAAAAGAGTCAAGACACACGATCAAACGGTCAACAAGAAGAATCTAACAAGGCGTGTGATCGTGGGTGATTAATATTTTTATCACATTGAAAAATAAGAAACTTTACCATTTCATGTTTTAAGAGTCGAGAAATAGTCGAAAAGGTGACTCTATCTCTTTCAGATTTGACACAAGCGTGAAAGGACAAGCACTTGGTGATCCTTTCAAATTTAGGGAGTCAGATAGGATCAAAATGACTACTCAAGAGTACTAGGCAAAGGGTGTACCAAATAACCGTGAACTGCAATATACACCTTGGTTTCAAAATGAAAGAGAAATCAACCAAGGACTTTCCGTACGTGCAAGCAATCTCCCCGAATGCTGTGTCCGGTGTATCACGGGTATAGGGCGGCAGACTCGGCTTCCTAAGGATAAAGGATTGAAACCTAGTGGGGTCTCCCTTTATATACGGGACGGTACGGGGAGCACAAGTCCGTACTAGCGCTGTCTAAAGCCAAGAGGCGAACGACAGCTACTAGGTTTAAAGACGCTGGAACACATCTCTAGCCTAGACCTCTAAATGTGTTTCGTTAGATTTCAATGCTGCCTTCGTGTAAATTGAGTAAATTTTAAAGTTTATCTTCAATTACGTTTCATTTTTCAGGCCCTAGCGAATGTAATGTCTCAAAATTCCCTAAATGCAATCTACATGCCACATTATATCATTTCATTCGATGAAAGCTACTTATAAGAGAGTTGAGAGCTTTTCACACAACAATGAAATGAACAGAAAACAACCAATGATACCCCTAATGCAGCTAATGGAAATTAAAATCTTTTCGTCTAAAGTCACTAATCACTAATAACGCCGAAAAGATCCAATTCACATTAACTAGTTCAAAGCAAAAGAGTTTTTTTTTAATTTTCAATATTTCAGAGAAAAATGCATCTAAAAATGAAAACTAATGCAAAGGCAATTCGAGAAATGATGACAAGAGAGAAAAACCAAGAAAATTTCACTCAATGCAAATGTACAATCAGAGCTCAAATCAACCAAAAGTCTCTCAAAGCGAAAGAATCCCAAAGACTCGAAATGAGCCGTGTAATCTAGGCCCAAGACGAAACAAGGCGGAATTTGAATGGAAAAGGGAACAATCACTCAAACAACGCAATAAGGAAATAGAAGACCACCAAATAAATGCAAAGAAGAAATTAGAAGGTTGACTGAACCAAAAGAGACCAAAAACTCCTAAGGAAGGCTCGACACATAACAGCACCTAGATGACCTAGGGCTCAAATGCAAGATCAATGGAAATGGGAATACAGCCAAAGGACGAAGGTAACAGTCAATCAATCCAGGCTCCAAAACACTCAAATAGTGGAAAAATGAAGACAAACACACAGATCAGGCTTATGAAGCTCCAAACTGAGTAAACCCTAGCAGCTCACAGGATTGGTGCGACTGTGAGGCTGTAACTAGCACCAGAAAGGAATTGGCGTGGGTGATACACAAGCAACCTGTGCCAATGGGCGCAACTGTAAAGCTAAAAAGTGCGCCAGTCGAGTTTCTCAGTCAAAAACAAAAACAAAGCAATCCAACAAGCAGACCAGTGATGATCAAGCTATCAAAGACCCAAATTCACAAAAATAACCAGCCCAAAAGAACTGATCAAGCAAGGAGGATCAAGAAATCAACCGAAAAGACAAGACAATGCTCAAAGGGTTCAGTTTACAAACTAAACTAGAGATTGACTGAAGCAGCATTGATCTACTTCGCAATTGCAGAGCAAAAGCATTTTGAAGGTTATCTGGCCAACGTCAGACTCTGTCTATGGATTATAAAATGAACAACAACAAGCCAACGATCCCCAGTGGAGTCGCCAATTTGTTGTGGAGGTAAATCCCCTCTGCGAATAGAGGCGATCCCTACTAGCCCAGACCGGGTCTAGAAACAATCGTTCACGCTATAGTGCATGTAACTAATTGCAAATAAACCAACTAGCGGTGAAGGCTTACTTGGAATCCAACGCTGTTTCTTGTAGAAGAGGTAGCGCTCCCATTCCTTACCCTGGTAGATCACGATCCCCACGATCTCCGTGATGGACACCTGCACATGCAAGAAACAAAACAAACGCAAGTGTAAAATCCAGTAGATGCAACTATATGTCAGTCAGAAAGGACATAACTCATCATCATAAACAACAAGAGTGGAACCATAACCAATAGTCGTTCATTAATAATCAATCAAAGGAAAATTACAACCAAGTTCTGACGCTGAATTCTCCTTCGGAGGGGGTCGCCAGCAGAACATGTCTCGAAAAGCCAAGTTCTGACGCTGAATTCTCCTTCGGAGGGGTTCGCTAGCAGAACATGTCTTGAAAAGCCTGTCAAGGATGGGACAAACCTCTCTCTTCAGCTCTCGACAATAGTCTCCTTGCTTGAATTGGCCTTAAGGGAATTATGGAGGCTCTTGCAGCATAAGGCTCTTGGGAATTTGGGAACTTGAAGACTAGCTTGCCATGGAGATGGGCAAGCTTTTATAGATGGAGGAAGGGGATTTGGGATCCCTATAATTGTGGGATTGGCCCTATCATCAAGGAAGCTTCCATGAGAGGTGGCAAACCACTTCCTCTATATGGAAATCCGTAGCCAAACCTCCCAACTCAAGATAGATATCAGTTCCTGGAACAGTTAGGATGAAACTTCCGCCACTTATTTTTAAAAAACATTCCTTAAATTGGTTGGCGCGAGTGCGACTCTGGGATAGAGCGCCAACTGGCGCGGCCTATTCGAAGTATTTTCCCCATTGGCGTGGGTACTAAACTGCCTTCTCGCGCCAATGCTAAAAGGACCATTTTTAGGTTTTTTTAAAAGGAGATGTCTTCAGGGCAATGAAAGCTCTTGTTCAGAGGGATGTCATGAAAGTGGTTTCAAGCCATGTCACTACTCACAGGTCACGGAATGAGCCCTCCAATGTGCGGGATGGGGATTGCAGCGACGGTGACAAATTACTGTGTAACAACATGCAAGAAACTCCATTGTCTTGAAAGGAGTTTCAAGAATTGGATTCAATAGCATAGTATTGGGATTGGAAAATCACATTGTAGGTATACCCTCTTCTATGTTACTTAGTATCTGTACAAATTTTCCCTTCCAATATAATTTGACTCTGCCATGATAACAACCTGCAAGATAAATGAGAGCAAAAACATGTTATCAGAATGTAGATGTTGTTTCACTTGATCATAAGCCAAAATTATTGAAACAAACATATAGTTAAGAGTTCTTTGGACTATGTCATAGAAATAATATTGAATAACATACCCCAAGGGAAAAGATTAATTCAAATATGCTACAAACAAGGAAAACTTTAAGGATGGAAGTTTAAATTCAAGTTTAGAAACCTTGGTGAATCTTACTGTCCCCAATATTTAAATTGTCAAAATTCTTAAGATATTTTTATAAAAATATATAGGTTTTTAATGATTTTATATTAGTATATATAAAATTTTGGCAAATTTTATGGTAAAATAAATTTATAATATAAAATTTTGGCAAATAAACTTTCAAGAATATGGAAATTGTCGAATCGTTTTTTTGGAAAAAGCATGGAAAATTAGCCCACTTGCGAATATTAGCCCATAAAAATTTCCCTGGCTATAGATATAAATTGAGGACTATCTCCTTGTAACTATGATATGGCTTCCTACAAAAACATAAATTATAGACTCAAGACAACCTCTAATACTTCTTTCTTAGCTTCCTAGAACTGAGAAAATCAATAGACTAAGAAAACTAGCATTGAGATCCTCAATAAGCCAATGAATAGTTGGGAAATTTCTATAGAATTTTTTGGCTTGCGTAGGTTAAAAGGAAAAGGAAAACAGAAGCCATGAAAATACGAAAATGGTTGTAAACATCCTATAAATATTTTGAGAAATAATGTTCATACACTACATTTGAAGTTTTTTGTTCTTGTAAATGACGCATATACTCAAATCAACATTACCTTCTTCTCCATTGTAGTATAGATTTCAGCTTTTTGACAACTAAAATAATATGCAGCGAAAAAAGTCGTAAATCTCTGGTGTGTTTCAACATTATTGTAGCGCTAGATGGACACTATTATTTTCATTTATATAAATTTCCTAATTTAATCATAAGAACTAAGATGAGTGCATCATGTGCACTTTTTTTTTTAAATATATATAAATTCTTCCCTGCAACATGAAATGAAATGATGATAGCACTACAAGGGCACCCAATACCAGACTTGCACATAAAACCACCAGCAGACAAAAATCCATAACAATCCAAGTGCCAATATGATGCAAGATTCAAAAAACATCTAAATTTACACCATATTCATAAATTTGGTGTTCACATACATGTACTTGGATAAGAGTCCAAAAATTCCAGTTCTAACACTAATGAAGTGATGGGTTGTTTCTTAAAGAATATAGGTAGATTCTAGTACTTGAGACCTTGAATATAAGTTGGCAGACACAATGGCATTAAGAATGATGAGTATGGTATAAAATATTTCCAAATATTCCAATTCTGATACTAATGAAGTGATGGGTTATTACTTAAAATATATAGGAAGATTCTAGTACTTGATACCTTAGCATACATAATGGGATTAAGAATGAAGAGTATGATATACACTGATTTTGTATTGTTATGATACTTATTACATCCACTATGGGTACCTATCCTAGTTGATGTCCCTTTGTTTCACAAGTCACACCAATTTGAACAGGGCCTTGTTGTGGAATATGAAGCTAAGGAAATGTTGTAGTAGGGTAGAGGATGGTTTTGATTAGAAAAGTTAAAACAACCACTAGATCAAAAATGAAAAGGAGTGAATCCTGTTGGGTGTGGAGCTTGATCATCTTATTTATTTTGTATCACAGCGTTGGACCCCTGCACTTTAATGGGGGCACTGTCTGGGGGGGTCCAGGGGGGGCCGCTGCGACTTTATGAAGCCCCCCCTTGCAGGGGGGTTTCGGGGGCAGTGCCCCCAAATCTAAAGAAATATGTAAAATTTCCTTGTAAAAGTATAACAATTTCTATTCAATCTGGGTTGTTCACTAGGCAGATGATATCACAGTAGAAGTTATGTTTAGTTTAGGGTTTTTTGCCCTAGAAGGCGACCCCTCTCTTTGTATGAGGGTATTGTATTGCAGCTGTGTATCATATGTGTATTCTCAGAGAGAGAAACAAATGGGGAGATTGTGAGAGAGAAAAGAGGATATTACAGCGGATCTGCTATAGTTTGTGTCTCTTCGTTTTGCTGGATAATAGAAAGGAAGGACTGGCTGTTCAGGGTGGACATAGCCCAAACTGGGTGAACCACGTATATTTGTGTCTCTTTGGTTTTATGTGTTTTGTGTGCTTGTGTTTTCCACATATTTTATGTGTTTCATTGCTCTGTAATATATAATTTTCTAACGACTGGTATCAGAGCCGAAGGTCTATTTGGCTGATAAAATCGCAGGAAAGAAGGGTTCCTGGTTCGAGTGGGAGAAATGGCGGAAGATGGTAAGTTTGGGGTCGAGAAATTTAATGGCCAATACTTCCCACTGTGGAAGATGCAGATGGAGGATTATCTGTATCAAAAAGATCTATACCTACTATTGAGCAGAAAAAAACGAGAAGCTGACGGCTATGAAAGATGCAAAATGGGAGATTTTCGATAGAAAGGCACTCAGAATAGTACGATTGTGCCTCACGGCTTCGACAGCCTTCAATATTTCGAAGGAAACAACAACAGAGGGTTTGATTAAGGCGTTGGTGAAATTATATGAAAAACCCTCGGCCTAAAACAAGGTATTTCTCATGAAACATTTATTTAATATGAAGATGTCGGAAGGTGGATCTGTTGCAGACCATTTAAATGATTTTAATATAGTTACTAGTCAGTTAAGTTCTGTAGGGGTAAAATTTGATGATGAAGTTAGGGCTCTTTTATTTCTGTGCTCATTGCCAGAAAGTTGGAATGGTTTAGTTATGGCCATTAGTAACTCTGTCTCTGGATCTATTACTTTAAAGTTTGATGATGTTGCTGGTGCTATCCATACTGAGGAAATGCGACAGAAAAGCTCCGGTGAGACATCGGGTAATGATTTGAGTGCAGATTACAGGGGAAGAAAAATGGAAAGAGGAAAGAGCTCAGGATATTGCAGTAAATCAAGGAAAGGCATATCCAAGTCCAGATCGGGGATAGTGTGCTATAAATGTGGAAACAAAGGACACCTGAAGAAATATTGTAGATCTCAGAAGGGAAAAGAAGGAGACGCACAACAAGAAAACAATCATGAAGCAAACATGACAGGTGATGTGTTACAAGATGATTTGATTCTTTCTTTCAAAAATGTTACTGATTCCTGGGTAGTAGATTTAGGGGTCTCATTCCATGCCACACTTCATAAGAAATATTTTCATGACTATGTTCAAGGAGATTTTGGACAAGTCCGTTTGGGTGATGATAAACCCTGAAAAATTGTTGGAATGGGTAAGGTTCCTGTAAAACAACAGAATGGAAACCAATGGCTATTAAATGAGGTAAGCTATGTTCCAAATCTAAAGAAAAATCTGATTTCAACAGAGCAGTTAGGCAGTGAAGGTTGTGTGACAACTTTCACAGATAAAACTTGGAAGGTCACCAAAGTAGCCCTAGTAATAGAAAAAGGCGAAAAGGTTGGTACATTGTATTTATGCAATGGTATTTATAACTCAGATAATGCTTTAACTTCCAAAGGAGCAGATGCAGCATTAGGGCATCACAGGCTTAGACACATGAGTTAGAAGGGGATGAAGATTCTTCACTCAAGAAATTTGTTGTCGGGTTTGAATAATGTTGATTTGGATTTCTGTGAAAATTGCATTTATGGAAAACAGAAGAGAGTCAGATTTCTCAGAGTTGGGAAAGAAAAGAAGAATGAAAAATTAGAGCTTGTGCATAAAAATGTATGGGGACCTGCTTAGGTATCATCTCTCGGTGGCTCTCATTATTATGCTACTTTTATTGATGATGCAACTAGAAAAACTTGGATTTATTATATTCAGAATAAATCTGATGTATTTGATACTTTCAAGAAATGGAAAGCTTTGGTTGAGATGGAGACATGAAAGAAGTTGAAGTGTCTCAGGTTAGACAATGGAGGTGAATATTGCAGCAAAGAGTTTTATAGGTACTTTCCAGAGCATGGAATTCGCAGAGAGAAGACAGTTCCAAGAATGCCACAAGAAAATGGTGTGTCAGAAAATATGAACATAACAATCATGGAGCGTGCAAGATGCATGAGATTGCATGCAGGATTGCCTTTACAATTTTGGGCAGATGCTATAGATATTGTTGTTTATCTAATAAACAGAGGGCTTTCAAGTTCCTTGGATGGTGGTATTCCAGAGGAAGCATGGATAGGTAAAAAGGTAAACTACACTTTTTTAAAACCTTTTGGCTGTGAGGCCTTTGTCCATATTAATAAAGAAAACAGAAAAAAGGTTGAGGCAAAATCAAAGAAATGTACGTTTATTTGATATGGTGCTAATGATTTTGGTTATCACTTGTATGATTATGAAAATCACAAAATCATTAGGAACAGAGATGTGATATTCAATGAAAAGGTCTTGTATAAGAATCAGTTGTAGGAAAAGAAACAGGAAAAAGAAAACAAAGAATACATAGTTCTTGATGAGATCATAAAAAAAGTAAAGGTGCCTCAAAATAATAATAATCAACATCCATAGCAACAACAACCACCAAAATAGTAACAGGCACCTCAAACACTTGAAAGTGGTGTTATAATATCTACCAGGATAAGTAGACCCCCTGAAAAATACTCTCCTTCATTATATTATTTATTGTTGACTAATTTTGGTGAACCTATATGTTATGAAGAAGAAATTCAGGTTGAAAGGAGGAAGAAGTGGGAGCTAGCCATGGAAGAAGAGATGGACTCATTAACGCATAACCAGACTTGGGACTTAGTCAGGTTGCCTGCAGGTAAAACTACATTGCAGAATAAATGGGTTTACAGGCTGAAGGAATAAGATGGAGGAAAACAGAGGTACAAATATAGAATTGCGGTGAAGGGGTTTGCACAGAATAAAGGTATTGATTTTGATGAAATATTCTCTCCTGTTGTTAATATGAATTCAATCAGAACTATTTTAAGTCTTGTAGCAGCGAAAGATTTACACCTTGAATAGTTAGATGTAAAGACAACATTTCTCCATGGCGATTTGGAGGAAGATATCAATATGGAGCAACTAGAATGATATGAGGTCAAAGGGAAAGAAAAATTAGTATGTAGGTTAAAGAAGATATTGTATGGCTTAAAACAGGCTCCAAGGCAGTGGTATCTAAAATTTGACAAGTTCATGTCTGAACAAGGTTACACTAGATGTCACTCTGATCATTGTGTTTACTTGAAAAGGCAAAATGATGGCAGCTATATTATATTGTTATTGTATGTAGATGACATGTTTGTTTCAGGGTCTAACATGCATGAAATAAATGTGCTCAAAATAAAATTGGCAAATTCATTTGCAATGAAGGATTTGGGAGCTACAAAACAAATCCTTGGTATGAGAATAACTAGAGACAGGAAAAATCACAAATTAACACTGTCTCATAATGAGTACATACAAAAGGTGTTGAAAAGAATTAATATGTAGAATGTAGGAAACCGGTTAGTACACCTTTTTGTAACGTTTCAAACTTAGTAAGGAGATGTTTTAAAAGACTAGAAAAAAATGGGTATGTATATAAGTTTCCTGTGCGTACGACGGTTGGAAGCTTAATGTATGCAATGGTCTGCAAAAGGCCTGATATTGCACATGCAGTGGGAGTTGTAAGCAGGTACATGAACAATCCAGGAAAAGAACATTGGATGGCAGTAAAATGGATTCTCAGATATTTGAGAGGTACCACAAATCAAGAATTATGATTTGGTGGTTCAAACAGTGCTCTACAGGGTTATGTTGATGCAGATATGGCAGGTGACATAGATAACAGGAGGAGCACTGCAAGACATGTATTTACTATAGGTGGAAAACCTGTCAGTTGGGTTTCAAAAATCCAAAGTGTTGTTGCACTTTCAACAAGAGAAGCAGAGTATGTTGCTGCTACAGAGGCTAGTAAGGAAATGATCTGGTTACAAAGGTTTATGGATGAATTCTGTAAGAAGCATGATATGGGCATGTTATATAGTGATAGCCAAAGTGCCATTCATCTTGCAAAGAACTCAACATTTCATTCTAGGACTAAACACATACAACTCAAGTACCATTTCATATGGTCAGTATTGGAAGATGGACATTTGAAGCTGGAAAAGATACACACTAGCTAGAATCCTTTACATATGCTAAGAAAATTTGTAACCAGGGAGAAACTAAGAGCGTGCTCAGCTTCAATTGGTCTTCAAGGATGAGGATGAAGATGAGAAACATCCAGGTCCAAAGAGGAGTAATTTTCTAGCAAATGAAGCAGCCGTGGAGTTGCTACAATCAGTCTCTAAGTGGGAGATTTTTGGGTGTGGGGCTTGATTATCTTGTTTATTTTGTATCATAGTGTTGGACCCCTATACTTTAATGGGGGCGGCAATGCTGCCTGAAATTAAACGCTGCCTGGGGGGTCCGGGGTGGGGGGGGGGGGGTTTCGGGGTCAGCGCCCCCAAAGCTAAAAACATATGTAAAATTGCCTTGTAAAAATATAGTAATTTCTAGTCAATCTGGGCCGTTCATTAGGCAGATGATCTGACGGTAGAAGTTATGTTTAGTTTAGGGTTTTTTTCCCTAGAAGGCAACCCCTCGCTGTGTATGAGGGTATTTTATTGCAACTGTGTGTCGTATGTGTATTCTCAAAGTGAGAAATAGATAGGGAGCCTGTGAGAGAGAAAAAATGATATTACAGCAAATCTGCTATAGTTTGTGTCTTTTCATTTTGCTAGATAATAGAAAGGAAGGACTGGATGTTCAGGATGGACGTAGCCCAAACTGGGTGAACCACATTTATCTATGTATCTCTGGTTTTATGTGTTTTGTGTGCTTGTGTTTTCCACATATTTTATGTGTTGCATTGCTCTGTAATATATAATTTTCTAACAAATCCATTGTGCCCATGCATTTTCCCTTGTTTATGGTGTTCCTAACCTGAAATTTCAATAGGAGATAGAACATTGAAACCCAAAAACAAGCAATATCTACCTACAAGGAAAGCCCTAAACATTCCTAGAATAGGTTAAAAGTAATATCAAGCAAGCCACCTGTTTTCACTTTGGTGGTCTTGCTCCACTCTTCAGGATAAGGAAAGACTAATCTAAGGGGGAATCCTTGTGTCAACCTAAGCCTAATTGTTTGATAAAGAGTGAAAGTGTCTTAGCTTAAAATGAAAACACTCAATCAAACCAACTCACTTTTGAAGATGCAGTCCAAATGTTGTAAAGGGAGAGAAAACTTCTTATAATCCAAGCTCACAAATTACTCAACATTGTTAGTCCACAATGTAGTCAAAGGATGGACACACATTGAAGTAGAAATGTGAGAAAGCTATGAGGTTCTTAAGTCCAACATAAACCCAATAGTTTATTAGCCTTGTGAGATGCAAAATGCTCATATATTTAGTGAAATATGAACTAGTGCTTATGAAGGGAATGTTAGTTCTTGCAACTATTCCAAATGTGAAGTATTTGTTTTGTGAAATTTAACTCTTGGCCATCTAGAATATGAGCTTATGCATGATAGAATATTTATGACAACAAAGATTGAAACCTCATAGCCATCAATTATGCTAATAACTCATCATGTAAGGTGCCCAATGTGACCACGAATTCCAAAAAAAATTAGATTTGGGCTTGTGAAAAATTAACTTAATTGTTGTATATACCTCACATTGTATTCTACTTAAGTGATTCGGACATCAACCTATTTATTATACTCAGAGTTGTGACTCTTGCACAGAATTAAGGAAATTTAGATCTCTTAAGCATAATTTTTTATGGAAATGAGGAAATTGTGATCCAAACTTTGCAATCACCAAAGGGTAAATGGAATGTCAGTAACACTAGTTTACAAGCTACTCCTGATGTGGAGCTAAAAGATAGTATTGCATGCAGATATTTCAAAGGTGCTTCCCAAGATCATCCAGCCAAGTCCTCATAGGCCAAGACACTCTCCAGATGACATTAAAATAGTGCTTCAGATCTCTTTCTATGCTTGACTCCACTGCGGATGCCTGCTCCTTACCTTTTTCATTATCATTCAATCTTACAGACTTCAAGATACTCTCTTGCAATCTCTCTTATTTCATCCTCTTGAATGTGATATTTAGCTCACGTTAAATTTTTCTTCATCCTTTTAGGAATACATTAGGGAACCCCTTCCCATATTTAAAATATTAATCAATAACTAGAATAAACACGAGAAAATCAGAAAAAAAATCAAAAACCTTAAATAGTAAAAGAAACTAACCTTCCTGGAAGAATCCGACGTCTCTAATTCCTTCCACATGATTATACAACACCTTAGAGCCCGTAAAATCATGGATTCAGTCCACACCCTACTCCAATATGACCAAAGAAGTGAAAGGGCCGAGTCATGGAAAACACATTCAACGTTTAGGTTCATGGAGAGTCGGGTTCCTCAGGGTGTCGGGCAAGGTTGAGCCGTGTTCAACCCGAGTTTGCGTGTAGAACAGTGACATCTCTTTCAGAACAATGATTTGTACAACAGAAATTTTCAGGGTCAAGTCATGCAGTGCAATAAGAGCAGGAGCAAGCTAGAATAGGGAGTTGGGGTGAAGAGTGAATTTTTTTTTAGGCGAGAATTGGAATTAAAATAAAAAATAAAAAATAAAAAATAAAATGTAAATAATAATATTTAAAAAAGAAGAAGTATATATAGTATTAAATTAAAAATTGAATATAAATAAATAAGATATTAAGGTGTATATAAATTATTTAATATGTAAAACTTACAACTTTCCACGCACATGACCCGACCCAAACCGAACCCAACCCGAACATGTTTCTTTAGGCACCCTCACACAACATGACTCGACTTGTACGAACTAAGGCACAAGGGAGAAAATGGAAAACGGGTCCCATGAACATGCACATTAAGGGATACGGGCAGTCACAACTTAGCATTTTTTAGATGACCTCCCTCACACGACCTGACTAGACCCAACCCGAACGCATTTCCTTGGGTGCCCTCACACAACAGGACTCACCCACACGAACAAAGGCACCAAGGAGCGCCAAATGGAAAACGGGTCTCACGAACATGAACAAGGCACACATGCAATCACAACTTAGCATTTTTGATATGGCCACCCTCACATGACCCGACCCAACATGACCTGAATGCATTTTCTTCGGCGCCCTCACACAACACGACCCGACCCGCTTGAATGAAGGAACAAGGGAGATAACGACAAACGGGTTGCATGAACGTGCACAAGGCACACAGGCAGTCACAAATTAGCATTTTCGATATGGCCACCCTCACACAACCTGACCCGACCTGACCCAAACACATTTCCTTGGGCAGCCTCACATGACCCGACCCGATCCGACCTGCCCAAACGAAGCACAGGAGAGTAAATGGAAAATGGGTCACACGAAAATGCACAAGACACATGGGTGGTCACAACTTAGCAATTTTGATATGACGTCCCTCACACAACCTGACCCAAATGTGTTTCCTTAGGTGCCCTCACATGGAACTACCTGCCTCGATCTGACCTGACCCGACCTGAACGTGTTTCCTTTGGCACCCTCACATGACCTGACCGGAACCGGCCGACCCTGAACACGTTTTCTTGGGTGCCCTCACACGACCCGACCTGACCCGAACGCATTTCCTTAGGCACCCTCACACGACCCTACGTCCTGACTTGCCCAAACGAAGGCACAAGGGAGCAAAAGGAAAATGGGTCACATGATTGTGCGCCACAAGGCACACTAACAGTCACAAATTATCATTTCTGATACGTCCTCCCTCACATGACTTGAACTGACCTGACCCAACCCGAACGCATTTCTCTGGGTGCCCTCACACGGCACGACCCGACGTGCCTGAATGAAGTCACAAGGGAGCTAACAGAAAACGGGTCGCACGAACGTGCACATGGGTCATAATTAGGGAATGTAAAAGTCTCCCTTCTAGATATTTTGAAGCCTTTCCTGAGCAAGAAAATATCAGGTCGTACTTGTTTCTCCTCTCTGCCATAATTGATATGATATAAGCTAGAGTTTTTACACACCTAGCTAAACATATCAGACATTAGACTTGTATGAAAATATCATCGCTAGACCTTCTACTCAAATTAAGCTTAATATAAAGTGGAATATGAACAACTACAAATATATAGGTCAAAATAGAATGCAAGCTCTTTGGAGTGAAAGGGTTTTCCTTAATATGAAGTTCCTTGCCTGGTCCATTGTACTCTTTCTCTACCAAAAATGACACCACTACTAAAGCTAACAAAAATAAAAACAAAAAATATGATAGGAGTGAGCTGAAAAATTAGAAAATCAGAGACAAGAGAAAAGTTAACGGAGTACTTGCACACCCAAGGGTGGATTGCACTTGAAAATCCACCTTAATGGAGGAAAAATTCTCCAAGAAACCTTGTTGACTATATTTCTAAAACTGATTTACAAATCAGAAAGAGTAAAGCACTATTTGTCCCAAAAAATGATAGAAGGCATAATTTTCCAGTAGCTATATACGAACTTTGCATGTTGTTTTGGACCTGTGCAAATAGATTTAACTGCGAACACATTATGTATGCTTTAAGAGTGCTGTTAGTTTTTCTACAACCATTTTTACTCATAAAATTTACCTAGTTTCTGTTAACAAAATAATATATACCTTCAATGCTCGCTTCAAGACTTGGGATATTTTCTTTGCAAGGCTCGGTTCAAGACTCGACAACTCTGACAAGTTTGAGGAGGGTTCAATGGGTTTTGGAAATTTTCATTTTCAATGAAGTTTCAGGCCAAGTTTTTACTAATTACCTATTTCGAGATTGAGCTGGAGACACATAGAAAGTCTCAGGGGTCTTGACCAGGTCTCACAATACTGCTTGAACTTGTTGTGCAGTGGTAGTTGAAGCCATGCCAATATTATCGGGATATTGTGCCAGCTTACAATTACTTTAAATACTGTTGTTTCCAAATGAATAATAAATTGAACATCCAGCTAAGAAAAGGGAGAAAAACTGAATGGAATCAATCCCACTTTGAATATGATTCTGTTGATCTACCCTGCGAAGGATAATGTCAACTAAGGTCAACTAATATTTTGAGGCTTCATAGAGTATTTTAGAGACCTACTGTAAGAGTTTTATTTGATTTTGAACTATTTCATGGAAGGTACTTAATTTTAATTTACTCAAAGGTATCACCCGCTGACAAGGGACCTATATTGCACTTGAAAATATACATGTCCCTAAGAGTTCTTGAAGTACCTCCCAAAATATGTCAAAGATTGAAAACATATATTATTTAATTTTTGTGCGAAGAGACCATAATTGAGCGCTGTTGTCGGTAACCTTGGATTTTTATAGCCGTTTTACTCTGCTAGAAATTATATAAAAATTAAAGAAAAAAATAGATAGTGATTAGAAAAAATATTATAGAAAAAACATTAAGTATGTTAACTTACAATTAGACGCGATTTCATAGTGTTTTCCTCATTATCCAGCTTGCAACAATAGGTAGACATTTCTATGCGTGGAATCTTCATTGACCGAAGATCATTTTGCTTTCCTTAAGGAAAATATGACTTGTGCTCGATTCTAGCACCCACAACATAAATTAACCTGAAATTTACAAAAGGTTCTTATATCCCTGAGTGACAATTATTAAACATTACAAAAACCTCTACAGTCTACATGCTCACTCAAATTTTACCAAAATCTTGTCGGAAAACTGATACCGTGACTCAATTCTTCCAGGCGATATGATTATCATTCGCAAGGGAGCCTTGCCTTAGTCTCTTGAACCTTGGAAGTGACCCTTCATTGCAGTACTTTGGATCTTAATCGTATCTATCTGGGAAAAATTTAGTTCCTGGGCTCGATCCCTGCCATTGGAAGCCCTAGGATTCGGGGATAGATTCTGACATGATCTTCGTTAGAAGTGGCAGGGTTTTCATATTCTCCTTCATTGTCCTAAAATCCAAGGGCAAGCACTTCTATTCGAAATAAAGGCTAAGGGAAAACTATCCTTCATCATCCTAAAAACCAAGGGTGGGCGCTTCTATTTGAAATCGAGGCTGAGGGAGAATGTAGGAGCTTCCAAAACATCTGCTACTATTCGATGAATTGGAAAAAATTGCAATAAAAAAATTCAACCCTTCAAAATTAGTTTGAATTTAACCAGATTGGCACCAAATACTCGAGCTCATTCTTACTATAAATTCACTTTGAGGTTCTCCATTGGCTAGGATGAATATTTGGGAAAGTCACATATCTAATTTTTTTTAACATTGGGAAACATATGCTTTAAAAAAAAATTATAATTTCACCTTTTAAGATTTTTTATTTTTTGTACATGTCATTTATTAATTTGTAATATTGACTTGTAAATAAGGTGGTTTGTGGGTATTTTAGTTCTCATCAAGTTTTTTAATTTAAATATTCTAAAATGGTTGATATGGGAGTTAATTATAGGAGTTATACTATCTATCTTAAGGGGTAATGAGGCTTGATTTAATCTTAGACAATTTTAGCGACAACATTTCACATCTCGGTAGATTGTTTTTCCATCCAATATGTGGTCTAGCCCAGCCTAACCATAGCCTAATAGTAGGGAATTTTCATTTGGTTGTTTTTATCATGACAAGACTTGGTTGTGCTTCTTATGGAGTCATGTTGAAGGTTAGATGAGTTTTATGGTTATGGAAACTTCATATTGTCATTGCATTGAGGTTTTTGATCATGAGATTCTATTGCCTAGTATGGAACATTTGGTGTTGAGGAGGCACAATTGAAGAAATTTCGACTTGTCAAAGGTGCCACATGGAATATATACTCATCAAGATTCATTAATGTGGTGAAGATTTAATTTATGTTGTTTTTGTATTAAATGTGTTGACAGATGGATACTTAGGGGCTTAAGGACTAGGGGTTAGGATTATGATTTATTTTTGCGCTTAAGGATTATGGCTTTAGAATATTTAGGTGTTAGGGGGGCCAAGGCCCTAGGGATTATAGGGTTTTAGGGGTTTAGGAGTCAAGGGTTAAGGGCTAAGTCTTAGGGGGTTTTGGGGTTTTTGGGTTGAGGTCTAGGGGGTTTAGGGGTTAGTTCTTATTGGATTAGTGGTTAAGGGTTTAAAGGGTTAAGGGTTAAGCACTAAGGGCTTAGGGGTTCAGAGCTTAAGGGTCATGGGATTTAGGTGTCAACAGGTTAAGGAGTTACGAGTTAGGGGTTAAAGTGTTTAGGGGTTACGGGTTAAGGGTTAAGGGTCAGGGTTTCTTTATTCCTGAAAAATTAGATGCATGCGTGGACATTAAATGAGCATAATGATTCTCTTTGAAATAAAATATATAGAGGATATTTTGGGGAAATGTGATTGTCCATAAAATTTAGATCAGATTTGGGGACCTTGTGGATTTTTTCCTTGAACCCTAGTAGTGCTTGAAGGTTTTATTTGGAAAGGTTAGTGGAAAAAATCCCAATATGATGAAGAAGACTAGTGTTGGAGTACCTATGGTTTGGGAGAAAGCCTTAGGGGTTCTATGAGTTAAGGGGTTTAAGGGTTTATGAGTAATGAATTAAGGGTAAAGGGTTAGGGGTTAGGGGGTTGAGGTCTAGGGGGTTTACGGGTTAGAGGTTAATGGCTTAGTGGTTAAGAGCTTCATGGGTTAAGGGTTAAGCACCAAGTGCTTAGGTGTTAAGTGCTTAAGGGTTATGGGATTTATGTTAAATGAGTCGGGCTTGGGTCGTGCATTCAAGTGGGTTGGGTTGTGCGTTCGAGCGAGTTGGGTCGGGTCGAGTAGTGCGTTCAGGTGGGTTGGGCCGTGCATTCGAGTGAGTCAGGTAGGGTCGGGTCGTGTCATGGGACCGTGTTAAAAATGCTAAGTTATGACCACTCATGTGACTTTTGCACATTTGTGCAGCCCGTTTTCCAATTTCTCCCTCGTGCCTTGATTCAAGTCGTGCATTCAGGCGGGTCAGGTCAGGTCATGTGAGGGTGACCATGTTTAAAATGCTAAGTTATGACTACCTATGTGCCTGGTGCACGTTCGTGTGACCTTCTTTCCATTTTCTCCCTAGTGCCTTCGTTCGGGCATGTTGGGTCGGGTCGTGTGAGGGTGGTTGTGTCAAAAATGCTAAGTTGTGACCACTGATGTACCTTGTGCATGTTCATGTAACTTTTTTTCCATTTTCTCCCTGGTGCTTTCGTTCGGGCTGGTCGGGTCAGGTCGTCTGAGGGTGATCGTGTAAAAAATGCTAAGTTGTGACCGTTGGTATGCCTTGTGCATGTTCGTGCGACTTTTTTTCTGTTTCCTCCCTCGTGCCTTCATTCATACGCCTAAGGGAACACATACGGGTGGGTAGGGTTGGGTCAGGTCATGTGAGGACACCCAAGGAAATGCGTTTGGGAAGGTCAGGTCAGGTCATGTGAGGGCACCTAAGGAAATACGTTCGGGAGGGTCGAGTCAAGTCGAGTCGGGTCGGGTCGGGTTGGGTCATACGAGGGCGCCCAGGAAAACACGTTCGGGTAGGTCGGGTTGGGTCAGGTCATGTGAGGGTGCCTAGGGAAATGCGTTCAGGCGGGTTGGGTCAGGTTGGGTCGTGTGAGGACACCCAAGAAAACACGTTCCAGCGGGTCGAGTTGGGTCATGTGAGGGTGTCCATATCAAAAATGTTAAGTTTTGATCATATGTGTGCCTTGTGCATGTTCGTGCAACCCCTTTTCCATTTTCTCTCTTGTGCATTTGTTTGAGCACCCAAGGAAACACATTCAAGTTGGGTTGGGTCGGGTCATGTGAGGGAGGTCATATAAAAATGCTAAGTTGTGACCACCCCTATGCCTTGTGCGTGTTTGTGTGACCCACTTGTTGTTTTCTCCCTCCTGCCTTTGTTCGAGTGGGTTTGTTCGAATCAGGCCAGGTCGGGTCGTGCCCTATGAGGGCACCCAAGGAAACGTGTTCAAGTGGGTTGGGCCAGGTCGTGTCATGTTAGGGTGCCAAAGGAAACATGTTTAGGTGGGTCAGGTCAGGTTGGGTCATGTGAGGGTGCCCAAGGAAATGCGTTCAGGTCGAGTTGTATGAGGGCGCCCAAGGAAACACGTTTGGGCGGGTTCAGTTGGGTTGGGTCATGTGAGGGCGCCCAAGGAAACGCGTTTGGGCGGGTCAGGTCGGGTCAGGTCAGGTTGTGCCATGTGAGGGCACCCAAGGATACACGTTCGGGCGAGTCGGGTCGGGTTATGTGAGGGCGCCCAAGAAAACATGTTCGGGTAGGTTCGGTCGGGTTGGGTTGTGTCGTGTGAGGGCACCCAAGGGAACATTTTTAGGTCGGGTCATGTGAGGGCGCCCATGGAAATGCGTTCAGGTTGGGTCAGGATGGGTCGTGTGAGGGAGGCTGTATAAAAAATGCTAAGTTGTGACCGCTCATGTGCCTTGTGGACGTTCATGCGACCCGTTTGCCATTTGCTCCCTTGTGCCTTAGTTCGGGTGGGTCGAGTCGGGTCGAGTCATGTGAGAGTGGCCAAGGAAACATGTTTAGGTCAGGTCAGGTTAGGTCATGTGAGGGAGGTCGTATAAAAAATGCTAAGTTGTGACCGCCTGTGTGCCTTGTGCACATTTGTGCGACCCGTTTTCCATTTTCTCACTTGTGCCTTCTTTTGGGTAGGTTGGGTCGGGTCGGGTCGTGTGAGGGTGCCCAAGGAAATGCATTAGTTTCGGATTGGGTCGGGTTGTGTGAGGGAGGCCATATAAAAAATGCTAAGTTGTGACCGCCTGTGTGCTTTGTGCATGTTCGTGCGACGCATTTTCCATTTTCTCCCTTGTGCCTTTGAGGGGTTAGGGGTTAGGGGTTAATGGGGTTAGGGTTTAGGGGGTTAAATGGGTTATGGTTTTAGGGCTTTAGGGGGTTAAATAGGTTAGGGGTCAGGAATTAGGGTTTAAGGGGTTAGGGGTTAAGGGTTTATATTTTTAGGGTTTAGGGGGTTAAATGGGTTAGGGGTTCAGGGTTTAGGGGTTAGGGGTTAAGGAATTATATGTTTAGGGTTTAAGGGTTAAATGGGTTACGGGTTTTGAGTTTTAGGGGGTTAAATGGGTTAGGGGTTGGGAATTGTGGCTAAGGATTAAAGCTCTATGGAAAAATATAAAGTCATAAAAAATCTTAATGGTTTGGAATAATTTTCTAAAATACCTTTCCTAATAGACAAATCCCATTAGATATAGGATTCCAAAGTTGTATTTGTAGCAAGTAGTTCATCTTGAAAGGTGGAGGGAACTGATCACAAAGTGGAAGGCAAAAATCTATTGATTAAAAATTAAGACTAATTGTGGAAAACTCTCAAAAGGAATATTTTGGGATAGAGGGAAAAAGAAGTATGACTATGAAATGGAGCTTTGAACAACAGGAAGGCTCAAATATAGTTCACCCATGAAAATTATGGTTGTGACAAAGTGAGAGGGCTATGAGGTGTCCATAATAAGATAGCCCACAAAAGAGTGCTTATCATTTACAAATCAGATATAATATTAATCTTGGAGCCTGCTACCCACCAATATGTAGAGTAGCTCCAGAGGAGTCCTCAAGATACCAATTAAGAAAAAAATATTTAAAAGAAAAAAAAAACAATTGGTTCACCATAAAAACTTGCCATCAATAGATCAAGAAAGAAATTAAAACTTGTCATTACAGAGCTGACCTTGAGTCTGTCATATGCCTATTTTTGTTGTACTAAATTTCCATATCATGAACTCACATCAAGGAATCTTCAATTTATGTCAACATACCCCATTTGTAAATGGAAAGTATACTTATAATGTTAGATGGAGCAAACTACACAAAAATTATATTGTAGATCATTGAATTGATAAATTTGGTTTCTTGGCTTACAATGCAGTCTAAGTAATGGTTCATTTTTTTCATACCTCATTCTGAAATGTTGAAGGTGTTTCTTTTATAGATTATATTCAACTACCTAGTGCCCCAACATGACTTGATAAGAATGGAGACTTGTTTTCTTCTGTTTTGAGTTGTTTTTAGAAGGAATTAATGTTGGTTGTTTCATAAAGGAAAGAAACATTGATGCAGGTTGTTACCATTGTTTGTAATCAAGAAAAATCCAACCAAACTCGACCCACCTGAATGCCTTTCCTTGGGCGCCCTCACATGGCACGACTTGACCTGAACTGCCCAAACGTGTTTCCTTGGGTGCCCTCACACGACCCAAACCAACCCGCACAAATGTGTTTCCTTGGGCGCCCTCACACGACTCGAACCGATCCAACCCACTCTAACACATTTCCTTGGGTGCCCTCACACGACTTGACCCAACTCAACCTACTCGAACACGTTTCCTCGAGCGTCCTCACACGGTACGACCTGACCTGACCTACTCGAACGCGTTTTCTTAGATGACCTCACACGACACGACTCGACCCAACCCGACCCGCCCGAATTTGTTTCCTTGGGCACCCTCACACGACACAACCTGACATGACCTGCCTAAACACGTTTCCTTGGGAGGCGTCACACAGCACGACCGGACTAGACCGGACTTGACCCTCCCGAACGTGTTTCCTTGCGTGCCCTCAAAGACCCACCACGACCTGACCCGGACGCATTCCTTGGGTGCCTTCACATGACCCAACCCGACCCGACTCACCTGAACACGTTTAATTGGGCACCCTCACAGTATGGCATGAATCGACCCAACCCAACCCGAACGTGTTTCTTTGGGCGCCATCACACGACCCGACCCAACCCAACCCGCCTGAACGTCAATTGAGGCAGGAGGGATAAAACGGAAAATGGGTTGCACGAATGTGCATAAGGCACACATGAAGTTACAACTTAGCATTTTTTATACAACCTCCCTCGCACGATCTTACCCGAACGTGTTTCCTATGGCACCCTCACACGACACGACCCGACTTGCTCGAATGAAGGCATGAGGTAGAAAACATAAAACGGATCGCACATATGTGCACAGGGCACGCGGGCGGTCACAGCTTAGAATTTTTGATACGACCACCCTCACACGAACCGACACGACCCGACCCAACCCACCCGAACGCGTTTCCCTGGGTGCCCTGACACGACCCAATCTGACCCACCTCGACCCGCCTAAATGCATTTCCTTAGGTGCCCTCACAGGACACAACTCGACCTGACCCACCTGAATGTGTTTTCTTAGGTGCCCTCACACCACTCAACTCGACCCGCACGAACATGTTTCCTTGGGCGCTCTCACATGACCCGACCCAAACCAACCCGACCCGCCGAAACATGTTTCCTTAGGCACCCTCACATGACCTGACATGACCCGACCTGCCTGAACGAATTTCCTCGGGCGCCTTCACACAACACGACTCGACCTGACCAAACATGTTTCCTTGGGTGCCCTCACACGACTCGACTTGACACGACTCACTCAAACGCCTTTCCTTGGGAACCCTCACATGACCTGACCTCACACAACCTGACCTGACCTGACCCAATCTGACATCACACGACCCAACCTGACATGACCCAACCTGACATGACCTGACTTGACACGACCCGATCTGACCTAAACCAACCTGACGCTCACACGGTTCGGATACTTTCATCACAAGTCCAATGGTTTGGGGACTTTTGTCACAAGTCCGACGGTTTGGAGACTTTCGTCGCATGTTCGACGGTTTGGATACTTTCATCGCAAGTCCGACGGGTTGGAGACTTTTGTCGCAAGTCCGATGGGTTGGAGACTTTCTTCACAAATCCGACGGTTTGGAGAGTGTCGTCGTAAGTCTGACAGTTGGAGCGTTCTGTCATTATTCTGATGTTTGGAGATATTTATTCACAAGTCCGATGTTTGGAGACTTTCATCACAAGTCCAAAGTTTGGAGTGTTTTATCACTATTCCAACACTTTTTGGTGGGATTAAAAAAAATGAGAAAAAATTGGGAACTTTCTGACAATACGACAAAACTATCGGAACTAAAGTGTCATAAAATTGACCATATGTACTATTGACAAGACATCGCCTGCACACAACACCACATGTACAACCTGTACACAACACCACATGAACACAACACCATGTGTACAATCATGCACACAACACCAAATGCACATATCACCATATGTACATCACTCACACAACACCACATATATAACATGTACATAGCACCATTTATACCTGGAACTGCATATGCAACATCATATATATAACAAGAATACAACATCATATGTACACAATACTTCATATGCAACATTACACATCACCATAAGTATAATCACTGAATATACAACATGCAAAACATATACACAAAAAAGCATTGTACATCCATATACCACACACTGAACCCACAAGAAACCTTGCTTATAGTGTCTTTCCACTTTCCATGCTTATCCTACCATGTCGCAGATCACACTACTTTCACTTCGCTAATGTACCCATCAGCGTTACCTGTCCATAACAGAAACATAGGAATAGTAAAAGCATATGATATTAATTCATGTCCACATGATACTGACCTCGTAGATCTATCATAGTTACTTTTCCACTTGATTCCTTATAGCTAGGAACCTCTTCATGCCATTCACCTGCATAAGAAATAATTCCTCCACAAGAATGATCCCTGAAAACCCTGTCATACAGTAACATAAATACATACGTACATACATATATATAATCATTAGGATAAAAAAAACATGATCATGTCAGAAAACATCATACATACATACATATAAACCATCAATATAAAACCATTAAAACCCATGAAGACCCTGTCAATTAATGACATACATACATACATGAATGCATATAAACATTTATAGACATCATCATAATTACAACATGATTACCAAATATCATAAGCTTTAGGTTGAGAGAAATTCATATATCCATGCAAAACATGCACAACGATGAGAACAAAAGTTCCCAACATAGCCATGACATCTGATGCCTCAGATCCATTCACTTTACCTTTTGTGTTACACTTCTCGAGAATTTTCTTCCACCGTACATTTACCTCAATGGACCCAACGAGTCCAAATGGTTGTCATATTCTTACCTTTCGATGTGCTTACTCATGCACCGAGCCTCATTTGGCTCTTACATTACTTGCTGGGTACCACAAAGATCTCTCTGAGCTCCATCAACTTTAATATTTCCCAACCAATTCCCAAGACTCAAAATGTAAAATACAATGACAAGAACAAGAAATGAACAAGAAGAAAACCATGAAAACAAATAACAATAACACACAAAAAAAAAAGTGGCATAGCTATGCACTAGACATAAAAAAAATCGTAAAACAAGCTCAACAAATCGCAAAGGACCAAAAACACAAAACTAACAACAGACACCATGACCCAATCCCCATGGTTCCCAATGCCTCCAAGTGAAATCTCAACCTGCAAATTCTTTAAGATTTCATGGCAAAATCTTTTCCATGCAATCTCCTGCATCATACTGTCATAAACACATAATTGTTAGTGCATAAATAAATATACCAATATACCAATTATCTTACCTTTCTACTATTTAGTTTTACCATATGCTATCACATCACCCTGCTTATACTTAAGTATATATCAAATACCTCACACACATAGTGCATTAGTGAAACCATCTCAAAAAACGAATATTCCTTCATGTAATCTTATAGATAAAAACTCATATCATACAACTAATAAAACATGCAAAAAATAGATAGATGACATCAAGTACAAAGTAGGTGACATACACAAGCTCATACCTTAAAGGATCTTATGGGAGGCTATCTTGTCTACACAATAAATCTAGATTAGCACAATATAAATTCAGAACACATCAAATCAACCCTAAATAAGGTCATGATATCCATAACAGTAACTATCTAACATGTTCACATCATAAGCTCATAAACATATGTCATTCATGCATAGACATCATATATGCACAGTCAGTATAAACATAATACAACACACTATCAAAATTAGGCCGAATCATGCACGAATGTCATAACCCTAACCATCTGCATGTGCCAATCCAAATTAGCATAATTCATATAACATCAAGAATCAATATGTTAACGAAATAAACCTAATCGTCAAGTCACTAACATGTAACAAGAAACATTTAACCTATAATGTACTCATCAAAAACATATCACATAATCATCAAGTTATCTAATCATAAAACAACAATAGCAATGCATACAACCATAGGTTACTATCATTCATGGCTATCCAACATTTGGGCATATAACTACACTAATAAACTAGCATCTATAATGTATGTAACCATAACATCAACACAATGAAAGGAATACACATAACCATAATGCACATGACTACACTGATCAACTAGCATTTATCACATATGCACCCATAATAACCATATAATGACAAACATATAAGTAACCCTAATGCTTAAAACAACCATGAATCACATACCTGCACAAAAAACATACAAACTTGTATGACAATATTCTCTTTTGTCGACGTCCAATGTTGCAACTTCACTTTAAAGATCTTCATTTCCTACTCTATCTTAACCAAAAAATTAGCACCACAACATACCAATATCATCATGTTGGCTTAATTGCGTACAAAAAACTTATGCACAACAACCTCAACCAAACCAATGTAAACTTGACCATATGCACCCACTTGACCTGTATAACCAATCATGAACGACCAATGAATGTTCAACATATAGCCTTACACAAGCACGCATACAAGGACAACATGCAAGCATGACCAATATGTGACCTAGCATAAACAGGAAATGCATGTACAATATGTAGAAACATGTAAGAAAGAATGCATGTACAATACATAAGCGAGAACAATGCACAATCATTCATACATTAATGAAAGCATATTGATGACAACACCATAAGCACTTCCACAGTGACACCACTGCCACCATGGTCAATACAAAATGGATGCATCAACCACATACAACATGGGTATGAAAACACATAATAAATTGACATAAAAGCATGACCAACACACCACCCATCCAGTCCAAGGGTTGAACCATGCTCTGATACCACTCCGTGGTATCAAATATCACACAAAGAGATAAAAAAAAAAACACTACCATCATGCATACAAATAAAGCACATACAACATAAGCTTGAGGAACATATATGAAATTGACATGTATGCACGACAAATACAAACATCCCAAGGAGAGCGCAACCACACTCTGATACCACTCTGTAATACCCTCTTCCCACATCTACCCAAGTAACTGGCCAACAAAGGTAAACATGTGATAAGAAGCCAATAATATGATATTAAAACTCATAGATGACCTTACAAAAATGGAGCAGACGAAAACACAAAAAACACACCTTACACTGCATCATTAACATCCCTATGAGGTAACCCAACCTTCCAAGGTCCTGTTCTCAGAGAAGGGACTAATTTTTAGCCCCTTTAAGGATGAGATGCGGGCTTGTAAGGTAAAGGGAGCAGCTTTAGACCCTATAGCCATGAACTACCCTTGTCAAGGTAGCAGCTCATGCCCAAATAACAAATTTTCCGCCTGTATCTCCGAGATTTGTGCCACATTTTAGCCCTTGAGCCTAGGTCATTGCCCATAACTTCTTGTAACTTTATGAGAGGGTAAATAACATTAAAAGAAACATATGGAAAAAATAATATCAACTGGAACTCATCCAACCCCACCCATCCATGACCGAAATTTCATCAAACATGTCATAAACATAACATCTACAGGAGTAAAGAACATATTTAAAAAAAGGGGAAAATTTCTTATCTTATAATGGTTAAGAAGCATTGCTCCCTTACACGATAAGATATCATAAAATCAAAATTACCATAGATACATGGGATATTAATTTACATGCAAAAACATGAATAGATCCATACACCATCACTGATCGAATACAGGCTCATAACCAACATATTAATAATATAAATACAATGGATACAATAGCAATAAATTCCATACATAAAATATTGTATTTTCATACTAAATACCAAATAAATGAGCCCTTCATTACTAAATGTAAGAACCAACTGGAGACAGGACTTCCAAATTCCACCCGACCATAGATTGGATGAGCCAAATCTACTTCAGCCAATAATCCTTGTGCCATATTCCAAGCATGAATGTGGGAATTAAACCGAAAGAACCAACCATGGCATCTCGAGGCTAAACCACCTCACCCTCATAAATAAACATTTGATAACTGGATTTACCATGATCTACCCTGATCACTAGGACAACACAAACATGGATATCATCGAATTCTCTCAGCATAAGCTGTGAGGAATTTTCCTGTCTCCTAGTCTCTCAAGCTTTATCACAACCCACAATATCAATCAGGGGTCAGTAGGCCCTAAATCGAGAAATTATCTCCAGGATTTACCACAATCCAAAACCCAAGATTCCTAGGCCTGAAATGGAGAGAAAAACACCTCTATTCCTTACTGTATATCCTGCAATTCAACGGTCGAGGGTTCCTAGGCCCACCGAGGCAACACAATATTTTCTTTAATGCAACCCATAGTCTAACTCAGGGGTTACTAGGCCAGTGGCTTTACTGTGATCCACAGTCCAGTTCAGGGACCACTAGGCCATGTGCTATATCAATTCTAAGATCCACCCTAATAAGCTTTGAATCCGTCCGACAATCCAGCTAAACCAAAACATGAGAACTTCACAACACCATGGCTATCTGGGAATGGCAAGGCTAGGCTAAAGACATTTTCACCCTTGGAAAACCCATTGCAAGACAACAAATAACCACATGCAATAAAATGCATGCCAAATCTAGCAAGGAAACCATACATGTAAATAAATACTTGCAAAGAATCTCGTTGTATCTACCTGATCCTGCTTTTCCCTGCATGATCTTTTCCTCCTTGCTCCAAATATCCAAGTATGCCACACTCACCAAGAGTGCTCCAAGAATACTCTAAGTGTCCAAGAGTATGAGAGAGAGAGAGAATAATGAGAGAGCCATAAGTGTGAGAAAAATCTTGCCAACTGATCCTCAACATCCTTTTTATCATTGATGCCTCTAATTTCTTCATTTTCCATAATTTTCCTTCATTTTCCTCCTCTCATGAAACCTATGACCTTTCACCTTAATTTTCTCCTAATGTCCATTATTTTAATAAATAAAATTCCAATTAATGCCTCATGCCTTTCCAAATCCTTTACCATTGCTTTTGCCAATTTCATTAGCCATAATAAACCAAATCAACACCCCTAGGATGTTTTTCCCAACATTCAGCTTGGAATAAGTGTCCCATCAACCGTGGTTATTATTTTTAACTTTTATTACATGTAATTTTCACCAAGGATGTTACAAAATATCTAACTAAAGAACATAATAAGAATAATTAATTTCATAAGAAAGTATTAAGGTAAAGGAAAATAAGATTTAAGAGTTTCCACATTGCATTTTCCAACACGGAATCAGAGCTAAGGTGAGCAAGAGAAGGCAACTGGAATGAAATTAGAAGGAATTTATTGTCAAGGGGAAGAAAAAAGGAAACTCTCAAGGAAATATTGATCAAGAAGACTTCAAGAAGGATTGTCTCTTGAAAAATATAGTTAAAGCCCCATTACTAGAAGACCTCAATCTAGAAAGAGGGTTTCTACATTGAATAATATCAAGACTAAATTAGAAGAAAATTACAAGAAGGTTGTTTATCTCACTTGAATGAATGTATATTTGGAAGGAATCTTTGAAGGAAGCATCAAAGGATCTAGGAAGTTGTTTTTGGAGGAATCCAAGGGAAAATCCTTTAAGGGAATTATCAAAAGTATCTTCAAAGGTCTTGAAGGAATCAAGAAGGTTAAAGACATAATCAAGGACAACCTTTTTCATCAATTAAGTATCATATTATTACATAATGTATGAATCTATAGGTAATATGGGTTATTTTGGCAAGGAGAGAAATAAGCTCATTGGAGAACCAAATTATCTAGCATGGAAGAAAAGCATTGAATTGATACTCACAGAACAAGAATTAATGAAGTATGTTACTAGGAAAATTAGTGAACCTAGCAAATACGAGACACAAGAACTAGAAAAGTAGAAGAAACGAGAAGTAAGGTCTCAAAGCATCATAGTTAGAAGTTTCCATCCTACTTAGTTAGATCATCATGATTCAGGAAGGACCATCGTTCTTGAAGGTCCTTGGGAAATAATCATGACAAGGTTAGTAGAAATTCCATGTAATGTAGAATCAATACTGTTAAATTGATGAAAGAATGCAATGGGCCAGGTTGCAGGCTCAGTTTAGGACATATAACTAGATGATCAAGTGAAATCATAGGAATGCGTGTTGGATAAGATTCATATGTATAGAATATTGCGAAAAGAAATTTGGTCATAAAATATACTTAAGTATATGGATATATGATACTTTTAAAGAGTAGGATTTGAATTACCTAAGGAGAAATAAAATATCGAGACTTTCTATAGAATATTTAAATAAATATTAAAATCCAATATAATCTCTAGAAAATAAGCTATAACTTGGTAATCAAGTTCGATCCTTGGGAAATCTAATGCAAGAAGGAATATTCATATGGATATGGACCATAAGGATGTTGATATATTGAGAAGGTCATCATGACGAGGTAGGTTTGATTTTAATTATTGATGCTTATCTAGTCAACATATTATTTTTCTACCTAGAAAGGATGTTGCAGGAAGTCATGATGACAGTTGAGGCAAGTTCAACTATGTGGATGAAGAGTATTAATGGAAACTTAATATATAGTACATGGAAACTATGAAGTCAAGAAATTCTCATCGTAAAGGTAACAGTGCAAGAAGGTAACATGAAGGTCATAGAAGATCACTTTCATGAGAAAGCTATGATCATCTTCAAGTTTGAAAAGGTTCAATGAAAATACTTCATGTCGAAGATGAAAGTAAGATGACCTGGACCCTTTCACAAGATTAAAGAGAGAAGGTGGCTCCATGGTACCTAAAAAACAAGCAGTATCCACACAAGGGATGCGAAGAAAGAGGGATCCATGTATCTATGAAGATCAAGTAGATGATACTCTCATGAAGACAATATATAAGGCTTATGGTGTGGACTTCCCAAATAATAAAGAAGTCTGGAAAGCTCTTTGGATCTAAGAGGGAGAAAACGAGCCTCCTTAAAATAAGGAGAAAGGTTCTATTCTAAATATTAAAGGAGAATAGGGATATCCTATCTCGTTGAGAGGGAGTGATGTTGGACATCACATGTGTATTCTATTATTTAGGTGATGGAACAAGAATGGAATAGGATTGGATAAGCATATGTGGTTTTCTTGAGGATAAAGCATCCAAGAAAGGAAAGGTACCGACAATATTGTAGAATAGGATAAGAATTAAATATAAGAGTGGTCAAATAGTACCAATATACTTTGAGGACTTAGGTATGGATATCCAAGATAAGAATATTCATAAAAGGACATACCTCGTGGAAATTTAGATGGGACATGTGCCTTCTAGAGGTAGTGTGGTATCACATGTAAAGACTCCCAACATAATGTTAGCGAATAAAGAAGAGCTTGTATAGTTAGGCCTTAGAGTTAGTGTTGGTAATTATGATGATGCTTATAGTATGTATTATTAATCATAATTATTATGAGAACTCTCCAATTTGAGAATGACTTTTTATTGGTTGTACGATTATGAATACCTCCCTAGTTAAGAGGGAGTCTTGAAAATGTAACTAGTTTCAATCTTCATAAATTTGGTACTCATTTTAATATTCATCTTATGTAAAAAAAAATGGAGGAAAATAAAAATTTGTTATTATTAAAGCATGGGTTTCAAGCTCTTTATTAATGGTATTCTAGGTAAAAGAATTTTCTTCATGCTTCTAGGATTTTTTAGGTCTTAGGATTTATTTTCATGGGTCAAATGAGTCAATATCATATTTATAATACTCCTCCAGCAAAAATGTAATTGTAAGAGGAATTTTATTATCTAGAAAGTCTTGGAAACTCAAAAAGTACAAGTCAACCTAAAGGAGGAAATTCGACCCCTAGAGAAGGCTATATAAAGAAGTAATTTGACCTAATTTAGCATTCACTTACACACAAGTTTGACCTATCAAGAAATAAGTTTGATCTAGAGCTAGGAGAAGTTGAAAAGAAGAGTGAAGGTCTAAGGATGAAATATCTTGATTTTGGGCTTTATCTCTCTCACACGTGTGAAGTTCTAGTGTTTCTGGTGTCACAAAAGGAGGCCGAAGTTGTAGGTCCAAGATGTAGAAGGAAAAAATGTAGAAAATTGTAGTTGGAATGAAGAATACCCTACCTTGACCTCGTTTACCTTGGGAAGAATTGTCTTCATCTAGGAAGGTCTAAGGAGGAGGTTTAATTAGGGTTTTCACAAGATCTACAAAGCCAAAATTGTAGGATCGAAGTAGCAGTATGAGTTGCAGTATTGAAGCTAACAGGTAGAAATTACAAATTGAATTTGGTTGGTGCAGAATCAATGAAAATACTTCTTGGAGTTTTGAACTAGTACTTAGAGAAGGACTTGATCAAGAGTTTGGGTCTTTGTGTCTCAATTGAAGCAGATTCTATAAGAAGAGAAGAATTTTCTGGGTTTACCTTGGGATGAGTTTTTCCCTGGACGAGAGCCTAATTTCTATGTCCTATATTGTTGTTGTTTCATTCTTGATATTTTTTGATGAAAATATATATCTAAAAAACATAAGAAGAATAAGTAAGTTCACAAGCAAGTATTAAGGTAAGCGAAAATCAGATTTAATAACTGTCTCTTTGCATTTTCCAACACTCCCCACTATTGAAGGAGGGTTCAGAGATGTAGTATAAATTGGATGAAATCTATTATCAAAAAAAAATTGTGCATTACCTTTAAGGTATTATTTATTTTTTCTTCTTCTTTAAGTGTTTACATACATGGTTTTCACATACTCTTTCATGAATTTCTCGCTAACATCAATCCAAGAAAATATATTAGATAATTTCAATAAATCAAAGATTCTGGATCATGTTTGGTATAAGAGGGTTCTTCTTCCTGATGTGAATTACAAGTGTGCATGATAACCAAGGAAAAGCTTAAAAAGGGGTGAAGGTAAATAAAAGTCCTTGATCCGGATATTAGACATGCAACACGGAGAAGGAAAATGGAAAATAATGATGTTCATACCGAGAATGAGTAAGATTTTTTGTAAATATTTATACACCTTGGTAAATCATTTTTTACAAATTGTTTGTAGATTATGAGAAGAAATTGGAAAAAGAAGGAAAAATAATAAGGAAGCGAAAGAAAAGGAAAAATTCTTCAAGTAAATCTAGAAAATGGGGGAGAAACTCTTGAACCTCCATATCCATATTCTAGTGAAAGTTCTTCTTCATCATCATCTCATTCTCATCATTCTAACAGACAACATAGAAATGCTTCTAAAAATCCTTTTTTTTAAATTGGATGTAAATTTTTTATTTGCATATTTGTAACGAGGAATCTAATGCAAAAAAGCTCAACAATTGGATCAGAAAGATTGAAATGCATTTCCGAATACAACATATCGAAGAGGACAAGGTGAAGATCCCGTTAAAATATCTTTGATTGGGAGGCACAAATATTACATGGTGGGGGAGAAAAATCTAGAAAGGTAGCATGCACATGGGTAAAATCATTTCTTCTTGGTTTGAATTTATTTCTTCTTTAAAAGGAAATTTTCATCCATTAGGATATTGACATAGATCCATGATAGAATGGAAAAAATTTGAGACAAGGAAAAGGTCAATATGTTCAAAGTTTCACAGAGGAATTTAGGAAGCAAGATTTTGCATTGAGAATTACTTTATATTCACCCGATACTTTGATGAAATATATATGTTCTTTATATAATTACCTTTGACATTATTTGTTGTTGTTTTAAACCACTAATCTTGATGTGGCTAGTGTGAAATCCATACACCTTGAAAGCGGGGAAAAATTTGAGAACAAAAAACCATGTAAAGAATGTAGTGAGAACAAGGGAAAAAAAAGCAAAGCCCTCTTGCGCTCATTGCAAGAAATAAGGGAATGATGAGGATCGTTGTTGGAAATTGCCTCCAAAATTGAAGCCAAAGAGGAATGAAAAAAAAGGGAAGCGAGAAGATGGTTGTTACGAGTGCAACAATACCATGGATCCGATTCGTATGATGAGGTGAAGGTCACAAAGTCGTTTGGATTGTAGGTGTTGGACCAATTGACTTTGGTTTTAATTCAAGCGATGATACGAAGATCACGAGTTGTTGGGATTGCGGACATTGTACCAAAGATGAGAAGAGCACCAAAGATTGCGTGGCTCCAAGAACTTGAGGATATCAACCCGGAGCATTCAAGAAAAAAATACCGAATTGAGAAGACTTCACAAGAAGTAGAAGAGGAGTGACCAAGGATTGCAACTTTAGTTACAATCCATGAAATAGGCCTTGGAAAAGTTGAAGTGTAGTGAAGGACTAGTGAATCCACCATCAACCGCTTTGGAATCAATAACCGAGGTGAACAAGTACCAATGATTCTTTAGTTTCATGTTCTCATGATGATGACGATTTTTTGTACATTTTAAATGCACAAATAAAGAATTGGTTTGAATCTAATGAAGGATATGGGATGTGAAAGAAAGGGCCTAGGAATTAATAGCCAAGTAATTCTAAATCCCATATAAGTGGTGGAATTACCACGATATATAGGAATGGGCTATGTCGTAAAGGAAGACACATGAGGGTCTTCAAACGACAAGTCCGAGGAAATGAAAATTACATCACCACCTTCTAGTGATAGTGAGCATTTCAAAGGAAGAGATAAGCAATCTCTCCTTGCTAGAGTAAGACCAAATATAGCCATTCAAGGAAGAATGTCAAGAAATTATGGAGGAAGAAGAACCATTGTAGCCATTGGAATAGGGGTGGACATCAAAGAGCCAAATGTTAGAAGCTCCATCCAAATCTATGACCAAAGAAGTACCAGGAGCATATGAAGGAACCAACCAATGAAGAAGTTCAAAAAGGAATGGAAACTACTTGAAGAGATCCCATTAGCTTGGTTAAGTAAGAGATGGGAATAATTTTTATGTAGTTTAGTGTGGCTACCATTGTAAATTACATGTTGTAATAATGTTTGTAAAAGTGATGAGGCTTATAACATCACTTGTGTATGAAAAAATGGTGATATTTTGGTGTTTATTTATAACAAGGGGTATCGTAATTATGTTGTAAACTTTACCATGAATGTGTTATAAAATTTTGGCAAGTATGATCTTGTTTGGAATCTTACAAGTTGGACATGCATTCGAAACTACATATTTGCATATGGATACAAATTTTGGTTTCATCACTTGAGGCTCGAAGTGAAAAGGTGAAGGAGAAGAAATTGTATCATTTTAGAGACATTTCATATGCATATCAGATTGCGGGTTCATGCTTATAACTTTGGAGGACCAAAAGTCCTTTTGTGGGGAGGAATGATCCAAGTGGCTCGAGGAAACCTTAAAAATCAATGTTCTCAAAGTTCAATTGAAACATCACCAAGTTGTATTGCTCTTCGTTACGGTTCCCAAATGGAACAAACGACACTCAAATCCAAGTCCATATAACCAACTTATCACAGTTTGAAGATGACAGGGACAAGCGGGGAAAGGAGGGCCTACAACATGCTAGGTGGGACCCTGTGACTTAAATGGAAACCAACTAGTGGACTACCGAGTGAATGACGATTTTCACTTTCTCATTGCTTACTTGGGCCCTACATTGAAATAAAAAAAATATTAAAATACCCATATAACACAAAAAGTCTTATATATATATATATATATATATATATTGAAAAAGGAAAACCATATAAAATAAATATGGTTTTAGAAAAAAAATGGTTATGTCAACAAAATTGAGGAAAATATTTTGGTTTTTAAAACCATATGGTTACATATATTATATGGTGGGCTATTTTAAAACCATAAATATATGGTTTAAACCATATTAAAAACCATATGATATGACGAGCGATTTATTTTCAATGTAGATTATGTGGTTACATGGTTATACTATATAACCAATAATTTTTAACGTATTATAAGTTTTATATTGCAATGACAACAATTGTTAGTTAATGCTACTCCAAAATGGTATGGTTGTAGGGTATGATCCCCTGAACCTACCCAAACCCAACATTCTATATGCAACGAGTGCCAACTAATATGATAGGTGGGTAAGACATTTAATTGTATTCCATTCACTTAATATTTAAATGAGCCCTTTCCATTTAGACTGGGGAGCATGAGCAGAATAGTGTGGAGGAGGCCGACTAAACCCACGATTAGTGGGAACCCCGACCGTATTGAACCTTGAGCGCGAACATAAACGACACAATTCGAGGAGGAATATTCTAGAGAATATTTCTTATGCGAGAGTCTATGAGGAATCTTAAACATTCCCTAAGGGGCCAAATTGATAGTGTCAAAATGTGGTCAACTTTATACTCATTTTAACCATAATTTCACGGGGATCATAATGGTGCGGTCAATTTTTTGCATTAGAGAAGTGGATTTCGAGGGAAAGCGTATAAAACCACATTAATTATTAATTTTTGGGCATGAAGTTTGAGACAACAATGCACCTTTCGAAGTGGTTCATGTTCATAGTCAAACGTCTTAGGAGGACAAGATGAACTTTCGTTGTGCTATGATTGTTTTCATTTCGATGAGTCGAATTTAAAGTCATTTTCAAGGAGTGTAGGTATAATGATGTATTTTGCAATGTAATTTCCTTTATATTTGATGCGATAAATGAAGTGTCCTCCCCACTATTGAAGCAATCCACAGAGACATAGTCCACATCGGAGGAACTCCGTTAAAAGAAAAAATTGTGCATTATCTTTATGGACTTCTTTATGTTGTTTCTTCTTTAAGTGTTTTCATACATGGTTTTTTACATGCTATTTCACACAATTTTTCTAACATCAACCAAAGAAAATATCTTGGATAATGTCAATACATAAGATATTCCGGATCATGTTTGGTATTAGAGCGTTTTTCTTGCTTGATGTGAATTGCGAGTGTGCATGATAACCAGGGCCAAGCTCAAAAGGGGTGAATTTAAACTTAAGTCCTTTGATCCAGGATATTGGACGTGCAACACAAAGAAGGAAAATGGAAAATGATGATGTTCATACCGAGAGTGAGAAATTCTTCCATAAAGCTTCCTACACCATGTAAAATAAGGTATATAAATTGTTCACAAATTTTGAGAAGAAACTAGAAAAGAAGGAAATGAAGAAGGAAGTGAAAACATGGGATAATGCTTCGATAAATAGAAAAAAATGGAGAACCTCTTGAACCTCCATCTCCATATTATTGTGAATGTTATCCTTCTTCATCATCTCATTCTCATCATTCTAACAAAAAAACATATAAATGATACTAAAATTCATTTTTTAGGTTGGATGTAAAGTTTAATTTTCATATGTTTAACAGAGAATCTAATGCATAAAAGCTCAACAATTGGATAAGATAGATTGAAGTTTATTTTTTAGATAAATCGGATCGAATAGGATGAGGTGAAGATCCAGCTTAGCATCTATTTGACTAGGAGGCATAAATATTACATGGTGGGAGAGAAAACTTTCGGAAAGGCAACAAGCATTTCGGTAAACTCCTTTCTTCTTGGTATGCATTTGTTTCTCCTTTACAAGGAAAATTTTATCCATTGGGATACCGACAAAAAATCATGGTAGAATGGTGAAATTTAAGACAAGACAAAGGTCAAGATTTTCAATTTTTAATGAAGGAATTTAGGGAAGCATGTTTGGAATTGGGAATTCCTTTAGATTCAACTGATACTTTGATGAAATATATCGGTTCCTTACATAATTAACATCGAAATTATTTTCTATTTTTTTGAACCAAATACTCTTTATGTGGTTATTGTGAAAGCCATTCACCTTGAAAGGAGGGGAAATTATGAACAAGGAAACCATGAAAAGAAGGAAATGACAAGAAGGAAAAAGGAAACAAAAACCCTATTGCGATCATTACAAGAAATAAGTTCATGGGGAGGAGCATTGTTGGAAACTACATCTATAATTGATGCCAAAGAGGAATGGAGGAAAAGGGAATCAAAATATAGTTTCTATAGTGAAACAAGACCATGGATTTGATTCGAGATGATGAGGTGAAGGTCATAGCTGCTCGGATTGTAGGTGTTGGAATAATTGAATTGAGTTCGATTCATGTGATGAGATGAAGATCGTAGTTTTTTGGATTGTATATGTTGTACCAAAGATGAGAAGAGCACCAAAGACTACATGAATCAAATAACTTTAGGAGATAAACCGGAGGATTCAAGCATGAAATACTAAATTGGAAGACTTCTACAAGAAGTAGAAGAGGAGAAGCAGGGATTTCAGCTTTAGTTGCAAGCCACAAAAGATACCTTGGAAAATTTGAAGTGTAACGAAGGCTTAGAGAAGCCATAATCACTTACTTCAAAATCTAAAAATGAGGTAAATAATGTCAATGATTCTTTAGTTTCATGTTCTCATTATGATGATGATTTTGGTACATTCGAAAGGCACACAACATGCATTGATTGAAATCCAATGAAGAAGATGGGATATGAAAGCAATGAATTATGAGTTAATTTCAAGGAATTTTGAATCCCATCCAAGTGGAGGAATTACCACGATATGAAGGATTGGGATATGTCATAAAGGAAGAGACAAGGGATTATTCAAGTGACAAGTTCAAGAGAGTGAAAAAACACATCACCACCTTCTAGTGACAATGAAAATTCCAAAGGAAGAGCTAAGGCAAGCTCTCCTTTCTAGAGTTGCACCAAACAAAACCATTCAAGGAAGAAGGTCGAGACGAGTATAGAGGAAGAAGAACCATTGTAGCCATTGCAACGAGGTGGACATTAGAGAGCCACATGTTGGAATCTCCATCCGCAGCTATGCTCAAAGAAGGGCCAAGAGCATATGAAGGAAGCAACCAATGGAGCAGCTTCAACAGTGGAAGCTAACTACAAGATTATAACCCATTAGCACTGGTTAGGTAAAATATGGGTAGTGTTTTTAGGTAGTTAGGAGTGGCAACCATTGTAAATCACATGTTGAAAAAATGTTTGTAAAAGTGATGAGGCATATAACATCACTTAATGTGCATGCAACATGGTGATATTTTGGCATTTAGTTGGATAGCATGATGTATGGTAATTTTTTTATAAACTTGACCATGAGTGTGTTATAAAAATCTTGGCAAGTATGATATTATTTGGAATCTTGCAAGTTGGACATGCATTGGTAACTACAAATTTTCATATGGATACAAGTGTCTGTTTCAACACCCTAGACTGCGAAGTCCAAAGGTTAAAGAGAGGATAGTGTGGCCTTTAAGAGAAATTTTTTTATGAATATCAGATTGTAGTTCATTTTTATACTTTTGGAGGACCAAAAGTACTTCAATGGGGAAGAATGATCCAGGTGGCTCAAAAAAAATCTCAAAAATCAAAGTTCTCAAAATTTGAAGGAAGCATTGCCAAGTTGTAGTAGTTGTCATTATGATTACAGGTGGTTCAAACGAAACTAAAATCTAAGTCCATATGACCAACTTATCACAGACTTGAAATTGACGAGACAAGTGGAAAAGGAGCTACAACATGCTAGGTGAGACCCACCACTTACATGGAAACCATCTAGTGGCCTAACAATGAATGAAACTTGTCACCGGCTCATTGGTTCCTTGGGCCCTACAAAAAAACCAAGAAATAAATATTAAAATATCCATATAAGATAAACGCAATATAAAAAAAAATGTATATCCAAAGATAAAACCATATAAAACAAATATGGTTATTAAAAAAAATGAGTAGTTTCAATGAAAAAAATTGGAGGAAAATATTTTTGTTTTTTAAAACCATATGTAACATATATTATATGGTGTTCTATTTTAAAACCATAAATATATGGTTCAAACCATATTAAAACAATATGATACGATGAGAGTTCTATTTTCAATGTTGGAGGTTATGTGGTTATACGGTTATATTATATAACCAACAATTTTTAACATATTATAAGTTTTAAATTGTAACGACAACAACCATTAGTTAACGCTACCCCCAAAATGGTATGGTTGCAAGGTTTGACCCCTAGATCTACCCAAACCCAACATTCTTATGCAATCATGCCAACTAATATGCTAGGTGTGAAAGATGTTGAATTACTCATTGCTCACTTCATATTTAAATGAACCCTTTCCATTCAGTACCAGGGGAGCATGAGAAAAAACACTACAGAGTAGGTAGATGGAACCCCCGAAAAATCAAAACCCCGACCTTGTGGAACCCGTAGTGAAAAACCTTGACGACACAACTCTAAAATGAATATTTTGAGGGAATATTATAGAGAATATTTATGATGCAAAATCTATGTGGAATCTTAAATATTCCCTCGAGGGGGCATAATTAATAGTGTCGGAATGTGGTCAACGTTATACTCATATTAACCAAAATTTCTCAAGAATTGCAATGGTGTAGTCATTTTTTTGCATCCGAGTAATGATTTTCAAGGGTCATGGTAGAAACTTGAACTCTTTATTAAATGTTGGGTATGAATTTTGAGATAGAAATGTGCCTTTAGAAGTGGTTCATGTTTATCGTCAAAAGTATCATGAGGATGAGATGGACCTCGTTGTCACTGTGATTGTTTTCATTTCAAGCAATTGAATTTCAAGTCACTTCCCGGGATTGGAGGTATAATGATGTATTTTTCCATGTAATTTCCTTTCTTTTTGATGAGATGACTGAAGCACCCTCCCCACTATTGAAGAAGAGCTTGTATATGTAGTCCACATTGGAAAAAAATATGTTATAAAACTTTTTTCAGTCTATTATATTTATGGTATTATTTATTTTTTACTCTTCTTTAAGTGTTTGCATACATGATTTTTACATGCTCTTTCATGCAATTATGCTAACATCAATCGAAGAAAACATTTTGGGTGATTTCAGTAAATAAAAGATCCCGGATCATGTTTGGTGTTTGAGGAGTCTTCTTGTTGATGTGAATTGTGAGTGTGCATGATAACCCGAGGGCCAAGCTCAAAATGGGTGAAGGTAAACTTAAATCCTCCGATCCGGAGATTGGATGTGCAACACGAAGAATGGAAATGGTAGATGATGACGCTCATACCGAGAATGAGAAATATTTCTGTGAATATTTCTACACCATGGAAAAATAAGGTATACTAATTATTTTTATATTATCGAAGAAATTGACAAAGAAGGAAAAGAGGAAGCAAGAGAATGTAGAGGACAATGCTTCATTAAATCGGAAAAAATGGAGGAGAACCTATTGAACCTCCATCTCCATATTCTAGTGAAATTTCTTCTTATTCATCATCCCATTCTCATTATTCTATTAAAAAAAATATAAATTCTTCTAAAAATCCTTTTTTAAAGTTAAATGTAAAGTTTGATTTGCCTCCGTTTAACGAAGAATATAATGCGAAAAAGATCAAGAATTGGAATAGAGTCGATTGAAGTGCATTTCCGGATACAACGAGATCAAAGAGGATGAGGCAAAGATCTAGTTAGCATCTATTTGACTAGGAGGCACAAATATTACATGGTGGGAGAGAAAACTTTAGAAAATTATAAAGCATGTGGGTAAACTCCTTTCTTCTTGGTTAGAATTTGTTTTTGCTTTAAAGGGACAATTTTATCCATTGGGATACCGACAAAAAATCCATGATAGAATGGAAATATTTGAGACAAGGGAAAGGTCAAGATGTTCAAAGTTTCATAAATAAATTTAGGAAGTGAACTTTGACATTGGGAATTTCACTAGATTCACCTTATAATTTGATGAAATATATCAATTCTTTACATAATTACCTTCGACATTCTTTGTTATTGTTTGAACCTAGTAATCTTGATGCAACTAGTGTGAAATCTATTAACCTTGAAAGTAGGGGGAAAGTATGAGCAAGGTGACCATGCAAAAGAAGGCAACGAAAACAAGGAAAAAAGGAAGAAAATACCTCTTGTTCTCATTGCAAGAAAGAAGGGCATGATGAAGAGCATTGCTAGAAACTACATCCAAAATTGAATCCAAAGAAGAATGGAGGAAAAGGGAAGCAAAATACGATTGCTACAATGAAACAAGACCACGGGTCGGATTCGGATGATGAGGTGAAGGTCGTAGCTCGTTGTGATTTTGGGTGTTGGACCAATTAACTTGGGTTTTGATTCAAGTGATGAGATGAAATTCACAACCATTGGGATTGCATATGTTATACCAAATATGAGAAGAACACCAAATATTGCACGGCTCCAAGAAGTTGAGGAGATCAACCGAGAGAATTCAAGAAAAAAAATGTTGAATTGAGAATACTTCTACAAGATGTTGAAGAGGAGAAGTTGGCTTAGTTACAAGCTACGGAAGAGGCCTTAGAAAAATTGAAGTGCAACGAAGGATTAGTGAAGCCATCATCACCTAGTTCAAAATCGACAACTAAGGTAAACAATATCAATGATTCTCTAGTTTCATGTTCTCACTATGATGATGATTTTGGTACATTTGAAAGGAACATATCAAGAATTGGTTTGAAGCTAATGAAGAATATGGGATATGAAGGCAAGGGCCCTAGGAGTTAATGGTCAAGGAATTTTGAATCCCATCCAAGTTGTGAAATTAGCGCGATATTCATGATTGGGATATGTTAGAAAGGATGATACTTGAGTATTCAAGCGACAAGTTCGAGATAGTGAAAATCACAAAACCATCTTCTAGTGATAGTGAGAATTCCAAAGGAAGAGATAAGGCAAGATATCTTCGCCAAAGTCACACTAAATAACCATTTATGGAAGAAGGTCAAGAAATTATGGAGGAAGAATAACCATTGCAATCATTGCAACATGGGTGGACATCGAGAGAGCCACATGCTGGAAGCTCCATCTAGAGCCATGCTCAAACAAGGATCGGGGGCATATGAAAGAACCAACCAATGAATAAATTCAGCAAGGAAGACAACTATAGGAAGATATCCCATTAGTCCGGTTAGGTAATATATGAGTAGATGTTTTAAGGAGTTGAGTGTGACCACCATTGCAAATCACATGTTGTAATTTTTTTTGTAAAAGTGATGAGGTGTATAACATCACTTGTGTATGTAACATGTTGATATTTTGGAATTTAGTTGGATAGCATAGAGTATGGTAATTTTTTTGTAAGCTTGACCATGAGTGTGTTATAAAGTCTTGGAAAGTATGATCTTGTTTGAAATATTGCAAGTTAGACATGCATTGGCATCTAAATATTTTCATATGGATATAGGTGTATGTTTCATCACTTCAAGCTCCAAAGTAAAAATATATAGGAGAAGAAAGTATGGCCTTTCACGGACATTTTTTTATGCGAGATAAGATCACGAGTTCATGTTTATAATTTTGGAGGACTAAAATTCCTTCGAGTGGGGGATGAATGATCTAGGTGGCTCTAGGAAACCTCAAAAATGAAAGTGCTCAAAATTCAATGGAAACATAACCAAATTTTAGTGCTCATCATTACGATTCCAATGGCACAAACGACACTCAAATAAAAGTCCATAGGTGGGACCCACAACTGACATGGCAACCAACTAGTGGCCTACTAGTGAATGATACTTTTCATGGGCTTATTGGTTCCATGGGCCCTACAATTTTTATTTATTAAAATACCCATATGAGATAAAATTCATTAAAAAAAAATACATTAAAAAAATAAAATGATATAAAAAAAATATGGTTATTAAAAAAAATGGTCGTTTCAAAGAAAAAATGGGAGGAAAATATTTTGGTTTTTTAAAACCATTGTTAACATATATTATATGGTGGATTATTTTAAAACCATAAATATATTGTTCAAACCATATTAAACCATATGATATGAAAAAAAAATCCATTTTCAACGTTGGAGGTTATGTGGTTACATGGTTATACTATATAATCGAGATTTTTTTAACATATTACAAGTTTTAGAATTGCAATGACAACAAAAATTAGTTAACGCTACTCCAAAATGGTATGGTCGCATGGTTTGACCACTAGACCTACCCAAACCAAACATTCTATACACAATCGCGCCAACTATTATGCCATGTGTGCAAGACGTTGAATTTTCCATCGTTCACTTCATATTTAAATGAACCCTTTCCATTAAGACCAGGGGAGCATGAGTGAAATAGTGCGGAGGAGGGCTGACAAAAAACTTGATCAAAGGGAACCCTTAGCATGAAACCTTAAAGAAATTGTTCAAGGAGAAATATTTTGAGAAAATATTCTAGAGAATATTACTCATGTAGAATACTGTGAGGAATCTTAAAGATTTCATTAAGGGCCATAATTTACAATGCCGAATGAGGTCGAATTTATACTCATTTTAAACCGAATTTCACAAGGATCGCAATGGTGCGAGTTATTTTTTTGCATATGAGTAGTGGATTTCGGGGGTCATGGCAGAAACCCACCTTCTTCATTAATATTTTGGCACAAATTTCGAGACAACAATGTGCCTTTCAAAAAGTGGGTCATGTTTATAGTAAAAAAGTCTTTGGAGGATGAGATGGACACGTTGGTGTTGCGATTGTTGTCATTTGAGAATTTGAACTTCAATTCGGTCCCAGTATTGGAGGTGTAATGATGTAATTTTTTCCATGTACTTGTATTTATTTTTGATGGATTGAATGAAGCGACCTCCCCACTATTGAAGTAGGCCTAGAGACATCGTCCACATCGGATGAAATAAATTATCAAACTATTTTTTGCATGATCTTTATGGTATTCTTTATGTTTCCTCTCCTTTAAGTGTTTTCATACATGGTGTTTAAATGCTATTTCAATAATTTTTTTCTAACATCAACCGAAGAAAAGATATTGGATAATGTCGTTAAATCGAGATTCTATATCATTCATAGGGTATGCTTCTTTTAAGAAAGTGAACAATGCCATATGGGAGATGAAGAGGATGTATGGAAATGTTATCTCCTCCCAAGAAGATCTAAGTGTGATGTTGTATACCACTTCTCTTCTCACTTCAAGCAACCTTCTCATCAACAATATAATTGAACAACTTCAAGTCATTCAACAATTCCCCCACATATTGAAAAAAGGAGGAGGCCCTTTTTATCCATAACAAAGTCACTTTAGTGGAAGTAGAAAATTATCTAAAAATTTGTGAAAAAATACAAAAAATATTGGGCTAGATCGGGTGGTCCAATGAATTATTTTCTTATTTATTTGACCTTAATGGTGAATATATGATTAAATTTGTAGAGGAATCAAGGATTAAAGGTAGGGCCAACAAATTTTTCAATGCCACTTATATTGCTCTCATTCCGAAGTACTACAAATCTTTGTCTTTTGATCTTTATAGGCCCATTTCTCTTTGCATTCTAGTTAAAAAAATCGTCTAAAAAACCATTGTCAATGAGGTCGAAGGAGAATTTGTCTAAGGTCATCTTGTTGGAAAAATTTGGCATCATTCTTATATGATAGGTTCATGAGGTTATCAACGTTTCTCAATAGTGATTACACTCTATTAAGGTTAAAAAATATTAAGGCGTTAATATTTAAATTGGATTTGGTGAAATATTATGACAAGGTAAACTGGTACTTCCTTAGGATGCTTTTGATTCACATCAACTTGGGGCATTCGACCACCAACTAGTTTATGGCTTGTGTCACCTTGGAAAAAATTTTCTACCCCTTATTAATGGATCCCATATCGAGTTGTTCCACAACTCAAGGGGTCTTCAACAAGGATGCCCCCTATCCCCGATATATTTCTTTTGGTTATTGAAGGTCCGCACTTAATGATTCAACAAGAAAAAAAATAGCGGAAGGATCAAAGGTATACAAACATATTCCGCTCATATTATTACTCATTTAATTTTCCTTGAAAATTTTCTTATTTTGGGAGAAGGATTGGTGGGGGGAATGGTTAGAATTTAAAAGGATTATTTCCAATTTATGTCTAGATTTAGAGATGGAAATCGGTCTCAATAAATCTATTTTCCTTCGACATGAGATTGAGGCCCCTCGCCTTACCTTTGATAAAGGAATTATGGCCCTGCAAAATGGATGTGTTGGATAAGGGTTTCAAATATTTAGCTTTTTGGTTAAATCCATAAAATTACAAGAAAGAGGATTAGTCTTGGTTGGACAGGAAGGTGGAATGTAAAATTGGTTGTTGGTCTTTCGGATGGTTATCCCTTGGAGGGTGTCCGGGTTCTTGTTAAATCTATTTGTAAAAGCATTCTAGTCTATTGGCTTAGTTGGTCATACTTCCCTCCTTTATTCTCAATATAATTAATAGACAAGGGATGTTCAATTTTTTATGCTCCGATGGGGAAGAGAAGGAAAAAATTTCATATTGCTAGTTAGGAGTCTCCTTTGAATAGCAAAAGAATGGGGGGATGGGGTATAATGGTTTGGTAAAGCCTTAACTTTAGATAAACTTTGGGAGGGCTTGCTTGGAAATGGGATTTTTGAATCGGGGGATCAAGGAGAAGTACCTAAGAATAACATCCTTGGTAGAATAGATTCATAATGTTGCTACAATTTCCTCTTATTCTAGTTCTCTAGTGTGGAGAGGGGTTGATGTATTCTTTAACTCGGGTTGTTCAAATGATTGATTTGGAAGGTTGGGAATAAGTGCCAAATATGGCTTGGAAAAGACCCTTTCTTGGGAAGTTGTTATTCATGTATTCTGTCAAAGTCTTTGGTTAACCATCTAAATGCTAAAGGCCTTTATACTGCTAGCCCAAGATTATATCTCCTTTCCCTTCAAATATTTTTCGAGGTCGGTGACTCAACCCTTCGAGTTACAACTTCATGGTGGCCATGCTTTGGAATCGGATAAGTCTATAAATTCTTTATCCCAAAATGTAGTTTCTCTCAAATGTAGAAGATGATCTATTATGGGTCGAAACAATGCTTCGAGGGTTTGTGAGGCCAAATCAACATACATGGCCATTTCCTCTTCTTTATGTTCTCTGTTTCAAATTGGTGTATTGCCGAATTTGGAAATGGAATCTTCCTCTCAAGCACACAAATTTTTTTTGGATGGTCTTGAAAAACAAAATTTTGATGAGGGAAAATTTGTATAAAAGGGGTACTCATGATCCCAATTCCTGTTGTCTTTGCTAGGATGGTGAGGAGAGTACATTAAACCACATGTTTCTCACCTGTGAGGTTGTAAACCATTCTGAGAAAAAATTTCTTATGGTGACTTAGATCTCTAATGCATGAATTTTCAATTCTTTTGAAGAGTGCATGTAATCCTGACCCACTAGAATTAAAAGGGCTTAGGCCCTCCCAATATTTAACTCTTGGATTTTGTGGCATTTAGGAAATAAGACATTTTTTTGAAAACATTTCCCCCAACCTAGTGCTAGCCACTTCAAAGTGGTCAATTTTTTCAAATAATATCGACCTAAGGATAGTACAAACCATAAAACACCAGACAACCCTTTCCCCCCTTCCAAATTTTTGATCTTCTTATTTCTTTTTTTAGATCATGCTTCCAAATATGGATTTTTTTGTGGAGGTTTTATCATCAAGCTATCCTAAAATAATTACCTAAAATCTTGTTTATGTATTGGTCGTGGGAACCAACACAAAATCATAGCTCGTAGCAACTTGGGCTCTATTGCACATAGAAAAGTCTTTAAATCTTCCTAGGCTTCAGATTGGGGAGAATCAAAATGTATCATTGATTTGGTTACAAAGGAATTATGATCTCTAGATTTATAATCTTTTTTATTGGAAGTCAAAGATAAAGAATATTTTTTTAGCAGTTCCATCACTTATATTTTTTTCATGTCCATAGGAAGTTTAATAAGTTGGAAGATGATTTGTCAAATAAAGGACTTCGTCTAAAAATAGGAACAATTCATCTTGAAGAATGGAGCATGAAGAAATGCACCTTCTTTGGTCTATTCCAACTTTTTTTGAGCTCTCTTTTGGTCGCTCACTTGTTTGTATTTTGTTTCCACAATCTTGTAAGCCTTTGTAAAGAGTTAACTCATTGATACGAGTGGTTTATAGACGTAAATCTATCATGTCTTTTTTTCAACATCTTTGGATTTGGTTAGTATTCATATAGGTTTAAGAAATATAGTTTTTTTGTGGCCTACATTTCTAGTTAGTTAATGTGAATGTGAACAAATAGTCTCTTAGTACAATAGTTGCATAGTAGCTATTTTTGGTTATTTACTACTCACCTACTCTTCGATTCCATTTCGAGGGCTCTTATCTCAAGAAAAATCCAATTATATTGTACGTATATTTGATTCAAATATCAATAACAAGATATTGTTGCAATTTTGAATGAAAAAAAAGTATGAATTAAATCTCAATTTTAATGAAATTATCCTTGCAATAGATAATTTATAACTTCAATTTTAATATAAAGTTAGTGTAATTATAAAAAAAATTGAAAAGTTTGAATTTTATTTTAAGTAAAGAAAGAGCCTAACTTAGTCTTTCAATAAAGAAATTGCAAAATTAAATTATTATTGCAATGTATAATTGATAATTTCAATTTTAATATAATGTTAGTATAATTATTAAAAAAAAATGAAAAAGTTTGAATTTAATTTTAAGCAAAGAAAGTGCCTAAATTAGTATTTTCAATAAATATTTTTTCTAACCAATAGAAAAATGAATTGAAACATAAAGAAATACAAATCTAAATAATAAATAATAAAATTTCATTATAGAACACTCCAACTTATGTTTGAAAGTGCTTTGAAATCTTTTGAAGCAATTGCAAAGGCATGTTGAGGAATGAATAATTGAAACCACCATGAGTATTTTAGATGTTGTAGATGTTGTATTAGATACTAAAATTTGCACATGAGAAACCATTTATGAATTTTAACAACTTCAACCCCAAATCATTTTCGCATTGTTCAATCCCTTTTATAATTAATAAAAAAAAGTGCATAAGAGATTTTCATATGTGGTAACATATATTCGTATTTTATATACAAGGTATCTTTTAGGAATTGGTTTTAATATCACATTGTTAGATGAAATTTGTTTATTTGTTTAACATAGTTAAAGTCCAACTTAACACAAAAATCTTGAATTTCTTTTTTTAAGGATTGTGTCAAAACTTTAAAGGATAAATCTATGTCTAACTTCAAAATTGAGATTTTTCCATTATTTTTTTTATTTAGAAATATTACTCTTAGAATTGAACAATGGGAATAGTATAAGGCTTTATTTATAGAAATAAATAGTCCTAAGGCTTGATTTATAGAAAGAAATGTAGGACTATTGATTAACATTATGGAAAATTTAGTTTGTTTAATGAAATTGTATATTCAAATAATTAGCATTGGGTTTTTGGAGGAATGTTAACATCATGCAAATTCAAGTAAAAATATATGGAAAAAATAATGTAAAAAAAGTTGTAAAAATGGGGTATTGTATTAGTGCCTTATCTAACCTAATTATATCACAAATAAATGTAGCAAATCATAACATTTGAGATAAATCCCTCTAGCTAATAAGCCATGAGTGAATGTTATCAATTTTCTCAAATTTGTCTAGAAATTTTATGTAACACTTCCCACCCCATTTATTCCATCTCAAGGTTGTGGGAGTGCAACCATATTTCTCTACATACCAATTTATAGCATCTCCCACCCCTTTATTCTATGTCGGGTTGTGGGAGAGTTACTTATCCGACCTAATATCTAGGTCTCTTTGCATGAAGATGGGGTTACACTAACCTATTTTTCTCAAAGTCTTCATATTCTAAGAAAAAATTTCACACCATCATGTTTATCTCATCAAGAGCCTCCGATGATATAAAATTTACCTTAATTCGCTTTTTGAGTAGAAAATTTATGCCCTTTAAAAGTTTAGCTCATTAAAAGATGACCATGTGTCATCAATAGGGATATATGTGGCATCCATGTGGCCTTTCTTTGACCACGTGGTGCACACCATCACCATGTGGGGGTCCATCATGGCATAAAAATTATATCAAGTCATGTCTGTCAACACCAAACCATCTATAAAAAATTCTATTAACAAATATCTTAGTAATTTTTGTGCCTAGTATGGGGCTCCGTCTTTCTCCCGAGACTTCTAATGTGTTGAATCCACTAAAATTTTAACACATAGAAACTTTACTAGGTGAGGTCTTGGAATATATCTTGAAGTTTTCCATGCCATGCCAATGTTTACAAATCATAAACTACCATGTGGCACCCTATGCCACCACACCACTTTCCACATTGTACTCCACAAGGTCATATAGGCCTATCCTTGGTTTTTTCTGCATTAAAACGACACTTTGGTGCCCTATGCCTTGGTATTTTGGTGGGCCCACCAATGCTACATCACTGCCAAGTCACACTCCACGTCGATGTTGTAACCAATCATATCATGGTACATGTCCAACAACCGAAACATATGCTTGTTTCATGTCACTCGTAAATTGTCTATTTGACTAGAAAAAGTGTCATTTATGCCTACCACATGTCATATCTTGGGCCTACTATGTCATCATTTGGAGCCAAGTCAATGCCATTGTGTCATGTGATGGACTTTCCCCATCGTATAGGTATTGGTGCTCAAGTAACTTGATGTGATTGAGCTACAATAATCTTGTCTCGATATGATTAATTGGCACTAAAATTAAGTGTTTTCAAGCTTGCGATAAATCAATGTTTCATGTTATAAAATTTTCGAGCCTTTTTTAAAAATCTATATTGAACTACATTGTGGGAAAGTTCTATAGGTCCATATTCTTGTCGAGTGTCATCTGGACCATACCATTCCAAGATCCACCCGATTCATACCGAGACACTTCTCACCACTTACTAGGACAAGGGATTTATGTTGGGCCCTTTCACTAATACCATACTCCCCGGGATCTCTTTTCCCATGGTATTTCATTTCCTCCAATAATTCATTCTTAGGGTCGATAGGTTTAAACATTAATTGAACAATTTTTAAACATTGATTATGAATTGAATAAACTTTTGTTAAGTGACTTAATTAAAAGGAACAATAAATTAATAATTTCATTTTGTTCAACTAATTTTATGAAGAAGCATGTTATTTCAAGGGCTCCGATCATTTAATAAATTTAAGTAAATACATAATAAATTACCATCGCATCTCGCTACATGAATTGTAATCTAGTTAAAATTTTTAAGAGGCTACTGGATATCAATTAACTAAGCAAGATTAGAGAGGTTATCATAAATATGCAAGAGGAATTGTAGTCCATAGATCAAGAATTATTAATTCTTTTGAAAAAACTAAAATAATATATCTAGAAGCCATTTCTTTCAAACATGATAGCATAAAAAAAACAATTCCTCAAATTAATCATGAAGTAAATGCTAAACAAAAAAATACATACATTCATTAAAATCAAAGACATACAAAAATCTCATATAATTCATAAACATAGCAATGACCATAAAAATACATGATTTAAACATGCAAATGTAATGGTCTCAAATTGGTTGAAAACTATGGGAGGAACTTCTACTCTCCACCCAACCATAGGCCACTAACCATCCTAGAGTCGGATCCGATATATGAGGAATTTGTTCTCAAAGAATTCACACCAAAGGCTTGGTTAAACACTTATAACATGGATCTCGTTGTCCAAGTGGTTTTATCAACTACTCTCTAATAACAAGCACCAAAGTGGTTTATGAATTATACCTACAACAAGAACCATGGTGGCTTATGAGTTGTTCATAGCGATAAGAACCACACTAAATCACTCTTTCCTCTTATTTCATTCTTAGGGATTCAACCAAGTTTTAGACGAGGTATTGCTTAGTCTCAAGTGTTGGAATTCACCTGTCAGGGTGGTATATCGATTGTATTTTCATAGAAAAGCACCGCAAGGGTCCGACGTTCATTATCCAAGTGGTGTATCAACTAATTGGAAAGCACCATAGTGACCCAAAAATTCCCTTTCCAAGTGTTTTATCGGCTATAGATAAAGCACGACATTGATTCAAGCATCCACAAAGTGTCCCACTAACCACATAGGCTAAACAACAAAGTCCGGTGGGCTCACATAGTTTACAAGGATTCCACCCAAAGCCACATGGGTTTAATTTCATGCACGAGGCTATGACGACCGACTCAAACAACACTATATCTATAACCTACAATGTCAAACATATTCCTTGTGCTCCGATGATCAACGGTGAGATCCAATATGGTGAGAGCTCACTAAAATGACCAACCAACAATCCGAGAGATCTCGATTCCTCTTTAGTTGTGAGATCATATCCTTTTTCCCAACATTCCACTATGTGTCCGATAGGTCGTGGACCCTGTCTCTTTGATGTGCGAGGGGTGTGTAACTTCCTTTTTCCCACATTTCCAATCACATCTCATAATTTTCTACTAGCAAGCTTCTCTCCCCGGTCGTATCTCATAAATCAAATGTTAGGAAGTGGATCGATTGTCCTAAAACCGATGGTGCATTGACTTAAAATAATTTCATTTAGGGATGGTTTGAATATAAGAAATATCCCTCAAACATTGGATTTCCATAACGTTATCCCCTCCTTTAGTCGATATTGAAATTTAAGTGTTTTAAATACACATTATATCAAATGAATCGTGGCTCCTATGCTCATGTTAGCATTAAAACCATGTTTTTTAAATTCACAAAAATAAGGCTAAATTGGAAAGTTACAAACCCCACCCCCTTAAAGGAACACTATCCTTGGTGTTCTATAAATCGAAATTAAAAACTAAGATTTATAATTATCAACTCTTACAACCATCTATACATTAAAAAAATGGGCATATCTCTCTCTATTTGGTCTTCAAATTCCCGGGTAGCTTCATCGGGTCCACTGCTAGCTACCATTGCACCTTGAACTAATCTATTAATTGATTTTGGAGCATCATCTATATTCGATCCGGGATGCATAGTGGTTTAGGGTTATAATTCCCTCTCGTATTCCACTTGTATCATAGACCAATTAATGGCATGATTATTGTCACGTACACAATTTTTTCAAGAAAAGAAATATGAAATACATCATGTGCGTTTACTATGGCTAGAAAGGATAGTTTATAAGATATTGGTCCCACTCTTTCCAAAATCTGATGTGGTCCACAAAAATTTGGGTGTTAATTTAGCACAAGACTCGACTTTTAGTGAGCTCTTCCTTGGTCTCATGAAGAGATATACATGCTATCTCACTTGGAATTATTTCGTGTATTCTCTGCTAGTCTACATAACTATTTTGTCTATCTTGGGTTGCGTTCAACTTCTTCTCGATATTAATCACTTCTTGCTCCATTTATTTTAGCATGTCAGGTCCAAGTAACACTGCTTCACTCTGGGTCATCCCAAAAAATGGACATACTACATTTTTATCTTACACTACCTCAAAAGACTCTTCTTCAATGATTTTTTGGTGCCATTATTGTATGCAAATTAAAATAATGGTAGGAACACTTCCCACCTCTTCGATTGATGCATGACATACATCCTCAATATGTATTCTAGGATTGTTTTTACCCTTTCAATTTGACCATTTGTCCGAGGATGATAGGCTATTCTAAAAATTAGTCTGAGTCCCAAATCCAACAAACAATGCTTTCCAAAATTTGAAGTGAACAAGACATCCGATCTAAAATGATTTTCTTGGGTGTCTGTATAGTAACGTGAATATTTATTTCATAAAAATATTATTTATGTCAATAGTTGTGGACTTAACATATATAAAGTGAGCTTCCTTGCTCAATTTTTCTACTACCACCATTATGGAATCATGCCATTATCGATGTATTTGGAAATCGCATGATGAAGTCCATAGGTATGAATTCCCATTTCCACCCGTGGATTCAAATTGGATGTCTTAGTCATACTAGATGTCCACATTCTATTTTGTTTTTTTGGCATTTCATACATTTGGAACATATTCCGTTACTTTTCCTTCTTCTTTCCCGACCCAATAGTATAATTTCCTTATGGTTGTTATTGATGAGGCTCATCGATAGGTGTATTATAAGGGTCATGATGTCATCCTCCAACTTATTAAACTATCTCTTTTCTCACATTTATTTGAATTTTTATCTATATTATGCTTAGTTAGGGGTAAAAAGTATTTGTCATATCATGTAGCATAATGTGGTTTAATTGCGTAGTGGAATGGAGCATTTTTTTAGATGTTTTTCCAAGGAGGTGCTCAAGTAGACAACAAGGAGAGATAATATAAGAGTATTTCCACCTTCTTAACTCCCCTCGATCAACCCAATATCACAACTCTCTCTCTCTCTCTCTCTCTCTCTCTCTCTCTCTCTCTCTCTCTCTCTCTCTCTCTCTCTCGTCATCATTCAGACGTCATTGGTAGCCAAGCCACTATGAGTGCAAGTGGAGTAACGAGGATCAAGATTCACCATCATCGAGTTGAAGTAGACAAACATTCCTATTTTCTAGGAGTGCTAGCAACTACCCTCTTGTGTAAATAAATATGAAGAAGAGCTCATTAGGATTCAAGTTTTGTTTTCATCTAGGTAGCTATTGAGCTCAAGAACTTGGCATTGTCATTGTGATTGTTATCTGATGTATTAGACCTTTTATTTGATGATAATGAGAAGTTTCTTATTGAGTTATCACTATGTTAGTTCCGAAGGGTTGAGGCTCTTGGGTTTGGGCCCCACCTAGTGGCTCGGGGTTCCTCTTTTGCATTTTTAATTCTTTTAGTTTCAAGTATTCATTAGTATGTTGCATTTAGCAGAAAATAATCCATCAAAACCTAATGGTTGCAACCTCTACTTTCACCTATCTTGTGGGAGCATGAATGGAAGGATTCACAAACACATCCCAAAAAACATTATGGTTATGATTTATTGGAAAAACATTTTTGTTAGTTATATTTTTGTGCATGTTATTTTTGTAGCTTAGGAGATGGTTTGCTAATTAGATCAAATTTTTCGCATAAATTAGAATATTTTCCCATCTTTTGTGCATATAGCATTGTCACCTCTAAGTTTGTACGAACCATGGGTTGATAAATAGAGTTGAGTAGCCCTTGGGAGTTGCATCACTCTTGGTGAAATATGAGGGCTCGTCACTTTTTGGCGTCGTTTTACCGGGGTGATGTCTCAAGTGAGATGAATATTTTTGCGTAAAGATTGATAAATTGTTTTCATTTAGTTTTGAAAAAATTACATAAATATTTTTTCTTTCATGCCTCATAGGAGTAGGGATAATCAAGGAAAATTTCTTACCAAAGACCCCCACATCGTCACACCCGGTCAACCTTCACTCTTCTTGGGTGACTCACGAGATTCCCTCTTTGGTCGCAAGAGAGTTAGAAGACCCTCTAGGCGAGAGCACCCCCGCAATTTTTGAAGAACCTACTTGGAGAAGAAGAAGAACCTGCTTCACCTAGTAAGCTATGGCTAAGAACAAAAACAATGAGATATTTCCCATTAGAGAAAACAATTGGGAGGACAAGGATGAAGAAAAATCAACCCTACTGCCTCCCACTTCCATGTAGCTTAACCTCTGAGGATCTTGATACCTTCATGTTTGAATTTTTTGTTGTTTGTAGGATATATGACTATGCCTCATATGAACAAAAGCTTAAGTTTTTCCCTCTACCCTTAAGGATGCGGCCTTCCGCCGGTTCATGGGTCTTCTACGGGGGCAACATCACCACCGGGCCCAAATGCAATAGTCCTTCAATATAAAGTAAATGGATTATTTTAGTTCTAAATAAAACAAGGAAGAAATCTTTAGGATTACCCTAGGACATCGATGAATCTCTAGAAGACTATGAGGAAAGGTTTCAACTTAACTATGGGAGGGCCAACTACGCCTTTGAGCACCGAATCACTCAAGTTAATTATTCTGCGAGGGATCGAGGAGGAAGTGATAGATACCCTCAACGAGCGTCTACACTTGAAATTTGAGTAAACACATGTAAGGAGATAAGCTCGAAAATACTATTAAAAAAGTAGTTTTCATCTTTTCCCAAAAAATTCATAACTCGTATTTTATTATTTTAACTATTATTTTATTATTTTTTCCTTAGGAGCCAATTTTAAGTCGAAATTTCCTCTAATGTATCTATCGCTCATCCTATTCAAAACGATGTTCAAAAAACCACTCAGGGTACAATGAGAAGAAGGGTAGAATTAACCATGATTGGCTAGTGCGCTCTTTCTCCACCTCATCCATAAAAGTGAGATAGGGAACATGTTGTGAGGATTTCAAGAGTGAAATGCTACATAACTTTTCATTTAAAATGGATACCATGTGGTCGAAAGAGGAAATAAGAGGAACAAGAGAGATCCATAGATATTTTTTTTCCTAGATGCACCCGGGAGACACCCTAGGAATGAATGCATAATGAATGTCATAGAAGTTTCGATGAGTACTGCAGAGGAAAACCATGCACAAAAATAAAATTCCCTTCCTTACCAAGCCTAAAAATATGTATACCAAGGGGTGGAAGGAGGGCTCTAGAAAGCTTTGCTTCATCAATAAATGGAGGCCTCAGGACCTTGCCATACCAATGATTGTATGCAAGTTTCACCTTATTCTTATTACAATTAAAATAAAAATGCACCCTTGCACCTTGGTACTCTTCTACTCATTCATCATGGTCCATGCCTCCTTGTTGGACTTATACTCCTCCATATCCTCCTCAACTTGTCAACCATACTTTTCAACCATATCCTTCCCAAAATACTCAATGGAGCAACCCATCACGAGGGTGGAGGCCCTCAGCTCAACAAGCCTCGTAATTTATCGCCTCCACACCAACATAAACCAAAACTCACTCATTCTTCTCCACCTAAGCAACCTCGTATGCCTCGCTCGACCCAATTCGAACCCGTATAACAAAACAAGTACAACATGTCTACATTGGAGAGACATCTTGTCACCTCGCTTATAATGTTGAGATCCAAGAGATCAACCTTTGGTACGGAAGAGTACTTCAAGATAACGAGTACACCTTATCCACCTAAATAAATTGAAGAGGAAAAGGAAGAGAGTCCCCCCTCAAGTGAATTTACCTCCTTTTCTTGAGAGATTGATCCACCCTAGCCGACACACCCTAAAGAGATTGAAATTCTGGGAGAATTGAAGAATTTGAGTGTTAATATGCCCCTTTCTAGGATATAAAGGATGTTTCCATCTATAATAAGCTTATCAAGGATATTTTTTTCAAAAATCCACGGGATAAAGAGGAGAGAAAACCCCACCATCAATGTTGTTGGAAAATTATCCCGATCCGATGATGGGGGGAATGAATTTTCCAAAATGCCTAGACCTAGGGAGCTTAGTAGTGGATGTGCACATTGATGGCATCGTTGTCCCTCACACCCCAATTGATCTTATGGGCTTCCATAAATGTGATGACCAAAGAAACTATGCTATAGCTAAACCTCCGAGGGGATTTGAGGAAAACCACCACGGTGATGCAACTTGCGTGGGAAAAAATCCACGCGTAGCTCACCATTAGAAAATTAAATATTACAAAGCAATGAAACACATAAAATATGTGGAAAACACAAGCACACAAACACATAAAAATAGAGAGACACGGATATAGGTGGTTCACCCGAGCTTTGGGCTACGTCACACACCCGGAGCTCACGGTCCTTCCTTTCTATTATCCGAGCAAAATGAAAAGACGCAACCTGCGACGATCCACTCAGTAACATCCTATATTCTCTCTCACGGTCTCCCTCTCTGTTTCTCCCTCCGAGAATACACACAATCCGACAATCGCAATACAATACCCTCATAAAAACCGAGGGGTTTCATTCTAGGGAAAAAAACCCTAAACTAAACATAAATTCTACCATCGGATCATATGCCTAATGAATGGCCCGTATTGACTAGAAATTACTAACACTTTTACAAGGAAATTTTACATCCGTTTTTGACTTGTGAGTGTGCCCCGAAACCCCACCACCAGCTCCATAAAGTGCATAGCTACCACGTACCCCCTAGGCGTGTGTTTAATTACGATATGAGTTGCCACCCCCATTAAGTTACGGGTGTCCCAACGCTCGTGATACAAAATAAACAAGATAAGTAGGCTCCACACCCAACAATCTCCCACTTGGAAAGCGATCGTAGCAACTCCACTGCTCGCTTCATTTTCCGGACAATGACTCCCTCTTTGGACACTGGTTGTTTCTCATCTTCATCTTCATCCTTGAAGACCAATTGAAACCGAACATGTTCTCGATTTCTCTCTCGGTTACTAAGTTTTGTTAGCATATCTGCAGGATTCGGGATAGTGTGTATCTTTTCCGGCTTCAATCGTCTATCTTCCAATATCGAGCGTATGAAATGGTACTTGAGTTGTATGTGTTTAGTCCTAGAATTAAATGTTGATTTCTTTGCAAGATGAATGAAATTTGTCTATCGCCGCATAACGTGCCCATATCATGCTTCTTACCCAATTCATCCATAAACCTTTGTAGCCAAATCATTTCTTTGCTAGCCTGCTCTAGTAGAAACATATACTCTACTGTAGTTGAAAGTGAAACAACACTGCGGATTTTTAAAAACCGTAGCGATGTTGTTCCACCTATAGTAACAAATATCCTGTAGTGCTCCTCCTTTTATCTTTGTCACCTACCATATCCGCATCAACATATCCTGCAGAGCAATTTTTGAACCACCAAAGCATAATGCTTGATTTGTGGTACCTCTCTCAAATATCTGAGAATCCATTTCACTACGCCATCCAATGTTCTTTTCTCGATTATTCATGTACCTTCTTACAACTCCCACTACATGTGCAATATCAGCCTTGTGCATACCATTGCATACATTAAGCTATCAACTCGCATGCATATGGAACTTTAGCCATATAATCCATTTCTTCTCTAGGGTCTTGGGGCACATCTCTACATACTAAGTTTGAAATGGCTAGCAAAAGGTGTACTAACCGATTTTTGCATTCATTTGCATTAATTATTTTCTCAACACCTTTTTGTATGTACTCATTCGAAATACAGGTGTTAATTTGCGATTGTCTCGTCTCTAGTTATTCTCATACTAAGGATTTGTTTTTGCATCTCCCAAATCCTTCATTGCAAATGAATTTTCCAATTTTATTTTGAGCACATTTATCTCCTACATGTTAGACCTAAAACAAGCATGTCATCTACATACAATAACAATATAATATAGCTGCCATCATTTTGCCTTTTTAGAGACAAAACACAATGATCGCAGTGACATCTAGTATAACCTTGTTCATACATAAACTTGTCAAATTTTAGATACCATTGCGCTTGGAGCCCGTTTTAAGCCATACAAGTTCTTATTTAGCCTACACAATAATTTTTCCTTCCCTTTGACCTCATATCCTTCCGGTTTCTCCATATAGATCTCTTCCTCCAAATCTCCATGGATACATGTTGTCTTTACATCTAACTCGTTCAAGATGTAAATATTCCGCTGCTACAATACTTAAAATAGTTTCGATTGAAGTCATCTTAACAACGAGAGAAAATATTTCATCAGAAAATCAATAAAGCGTTTCTCCGTGCAAAAACCCTTCACCACAAGTCTATATTTGTACTACCTCCATCTTCTTCCTTCGACTGTAAACCCATTTATTACTGCAGTGAAGTTTTACTGCAGCACAACCCCTGACTAAGTCCCAAGTCCTGTTGATGCATTAAGGAGTCCATCTCTTCTTCCATGGCTAGTCCCACTTCTTCCTACTTTCAACTCTGCATTTCTTCTTCATAACATTCGAGTTCACCGGAAATCGATCAACAATAAATAATATAATGAAGGAGAGTATCATTTAGGGGGTCTACTTATCTCTGGTAGATATTCTAACACCACTTTTAGGTGTTTGAGGTGCTCGTTGTTGTTGTGGTGGTTGTTTTTGTTGTTGTCTTTGCTGATTATTATTATTTTTCAGCGCTCTATTTACTTTTTATGTGATCTCATCAAGAACTCGTGTATTCTTTGTTTTCTTTTTCTTGTTTCTTTCTCCTACAATTGGTTCTTATACAAGACCTTTTCATTGAATAATACATCTCTATCTCCTAATGATTTTGTGATTTTCATAATCATATAATTGATAACCAAAATAATTAACACCATATCCAATAAAGGTACATTTCTTTGATTTTTCCTCAAGCTTTTCGTTCGTTTTCTTTATTAATATGGACAAAGGCCTCAACAACCAAAAGGCTTTTTAAAAGAGTAGTTTACCTTTTACCTCGTCACATGCTTCCTCCGGAATACCACCATCCAAGGAACTTGAAGGCCCTCTGCTTTATTAGGTAAACAAACGGTGATCTCATGCGCATCCTGCCCAAAATTGTAAGGAAATCTCGCATGAAATCTCATGCACCTTGCACACTCCATGATTGTTCGTTCATTCTTTCGACACACCATTTTCTTGTGGTGTTCTTGAAGTCTGTCTTCTCTGCATAATTCCATGCTCACGAATCGCACCTATCAAAATATTTGCTACAATATTCACCTCCATTTTTCACGATCCGAGACACTTTAACTTCTTTTCCTGTCCTCAATCTCAACCAAAGCTTTCCATTTCTTGAAAATATCAAATACATCATATTTATTTTGAATACAATAAATCCATGTTTTTCTAGTTGCTTCATCAATAAAAGTAACATAATACCGAGAGCCACCAAGAGATGATACGGCGAGTCCCCATACATCTATGCACTAAGCTCTAATTGTTCACTCTTATTTTCTTTACCAACTACGAAGAAATCGACTCTCTTCGTCATAAATGCGATTCTCGGAGAGAAAATCCAAATCAACATTATTCAAACCCGGCAACAAATTCCTTGAGTGAAGAATCTTCATCCCCTTCTTACTCATGTGTCCGAGCCTATGATGCCATAATGTCGCATCTTCTCTTTTGGAAGTTAAAAGCATTATCGAGTTAGAAATACCATTGCATAAATACAATGTACCAACCTTTTCTCCTTTTTGCTATTACTAGGCTCCTTTGGTGACCTTCTAGTTTTATCTGTGAAAGTTGCACACAACCTTCACTACCTAGTCGCTCTATTGAAATAATATTTTTCTTTAGATCCGGAACATGCCTTACCTCCTTTAATAGCCATTGGTTTCCATTCTGATCGTTTCTGCGAGAACATTACCCATTCCAAGCGATTTTACGAGGTTTATCATCACCCAAACAAACTTGTCCAAAAATCTCCTTGAACATAGTCATGAAAATATTTCTTATCGAGTGCTGGCATGGAATGAAGCCGAATCTACAACCCAAGAATCGATAACATTTTTTGAAAGAAAGAATCAAAGCATCTTGTAACACATCGCTCTGTCACATTTTCTTCATGATTGTTTTCTTATTGTGTGTCTCCTTCTTTTCCTTGTAAGATCTGCTGACGTTTCTTTAGGTGTCCTTTCTTTCCACATTTTCAAAGCACACTATCCTTGATCACGGACTTGGATCCGCCTTTCCTTGATTTACCTGCGATATCCCGAGCTCTTTCCTCTTTCCATTCTTCTTCCTAGACTACTGCACTCAAAGCATTACCCGATGTTTCACCAGAGCTTTTCTCGTCGCATTTCCTCGCTAAGGATAGCACCGACAACATCATCAATCTTTAAAGCTACTAGATCCAGTACGAGTTACTAATGGCCATAACTCAAACCATTCCGACTTTTCTAGCAATGAGCACGGTAAATAACGGAGCTAGTGACTTTACATCATCAAATTTTACCCTACAGTAACTTAGCTCGACTAGTAACTATGTTAAAATCAATTAAGGTGGTCCTGAAACGGATCCACCTTCTAACATCTTCATATTAAATAAATGTTTCATAAGAAATACCTTGTTTGAGGGTGAGAGGATTTTCATATAGTTTCGCCAATGCCTTAATCAAACCCTCGTTGTTGTTTCCCTCGAAATATTGAAGGCTACTGATGCCGCGAGGCACAACCATACTATTTTGAGTGCCTTTCTGTCGAGAATCTCCCATTACGACGTCCTGTCATAGGCAGCCCGGATTCTTTGTTTTTCCGCTCAATGGTAGGTACGGATCTTTTTGATGCATATAATCTTCCATCCGCATCTTCCACAACGGGAATTTTTTAACAGGTAAATTTCCTAGAACCCTAAATTTACCATCTTCCACCATTGCTCCCACTCGAACCAGAAACCCTTCTTTCTCTGCGAGTTTATTTACCAAATAGACCTTCGTCTGCGGTAAAATCGTTAGAAAATAAAGTATTACGAGCAATGAAACACATAAAATTTGCGTAAAACACAAGCACGAAAACACATAAAAACCGAGAGACACGGATATATGTGGTTCACCCGATTTTGGGCTATGTCCACCCCGAACAACAGTCCTGTTCCTTTCTATTATCTAGCAAAATGAAGAGACACAACCTACAACGGATCCGTTGTAATATCCTTTGTTCTCTCTCCCGCGCCTCCCTCTCGTTTCTCGCTCTACGAGAATACACACACAATCTACATCCGCAATACAATACCCTCATAAAATCGAGGTTGCCTTCTAGGGCAAAAAACCCTAAACTAAACACAACTTCTACCATCGGATCATCTACCTAATGAACGACCTAGATTGACTAGAAAGTACTATACTTTTACAAGGCAATTTTACATCATTTTTGACTTCGTGACGTGACCGAAAACGACTCCCCACCAGTGGGGGCTCCATAAAGTCGCACGACCCACCCGGACCCCCGTGGCATCATTTAACCACCGGTGGCATTGCCACCCCCATTAAGGTATGGGGGTCCAACGCCGTATACAAAATAAACAAGATAATCAAAGGCTCCACACCTAACATCTCCTAAGTGGATTTGTCGAGGATATAATGGTCTCCATTGATGCTTGGGATTATCCTACTGTTCCTGGTTTCTCAATCCAAAAAACAAGTTTAATTTTTACCCTCTTGTGCTAGGGAAGACCTTGGTTGGCCATTGCTAATTCCTACATTAGTTGTAGGTGCAGAAATATGACCATAAACAATGGACCCTTATCAAAGAAAAAGATATTATATCCTCCTTCTCAACCTTCTATCGAACATGATCTACCTTTGTGGCTAGAGGGATGAATAAGAAGATGTAGTGTATCATGCAACACCATACCAAATATGTACCTTAGATTGTTTTATAGGAGGGGAAACTTGATGAAGAGGACATCATTGACCATATCCTTCGAGTCAACCTCCCACTATCATTCGTCTTGATGAACTTGTGAGAGAATATGGAAGAAGTCCCTTGAATAGACGCATGCTTGGTTGAATCAAGTCCTGAACATGTCAAAAATTTTAGAGTTTGGCCCATTAATAACCTTAAAGATCAATCTCTTTCTCTCAACAAAACAAGAAGAACAATTATGAAATATGTTGAGAGAACACTTAGATGCTTTTGCTTGGGAATGTAAAGAGATTGAAGGGATTGCATCTGCGATCTGTACTCACCATATTTACAAAAAAGAAGGATTCAATCATGTGCACCAAACCCTAGAGGAGAATTAACGCAACCACTTAAGGACAATCGAAGGAATAATTACAAAATTTGTTGGATGCAAGGTTCATATACACATCTCGATAGTGAATGGGTGTTGTTGGTCAATATGATGCAGAGTGTTGTCCTCGATGGAAACCCACTTGATGAAGATGATGGCAACCTACTTGATGAAGTTGTTCTTGATGCTTGATGAGTTTATTAATGATGTAAATCCGATGTGGAAGATTGTTGGCATGTGTTGTCTTTCGATGGTAATCTACTTGATGAGATGAGAATTGGCTATATGATGTGATGAAGTTGTCTTTGGATACCGACATTGCTTTGATGAAGTTGTTCTTGATGGAAACTTATGTGTCAAATATGTATGAATGATGTATCTACGGATGTGACCTGAGGAGCACGAAGAGAAAGGAACTTCGGAAAAGGACGAGCAATGATGAATTGAGACATGTCACTATGCATACGCAAGAGTTTTTTGTGGCGAAGTAGCGTATGTATGCGGAAAAAGTACGTGCTTAGTCGCGTATGCCTAATTGCGCTCTAAATGTGTAAAACCTGTAGGTTACTACCATGGTGTTGACCCATTGTATTGAGCGCTTAATTATCTATTTGGTCCCGCCTACGAGAATACCACGGAAGTGGTGTGGTTTTGACTCATGGTATTGATAAAGGCTAAACCTATATAAGGAGAAGAAGATCATTGTGCAAAGGTGAGCAAGTGTCCGGGCATTAATGAATACTCTCACTGCGAAGTATATATGCATGGTTGAATTATGTTCTTGATTGATAGATCCGAATCTACTGATGCACCTATGAATATGATGAAGGTTCAAGATCTCTAGATCTAGAAATGATGAATCTCTAGGATGATGCGAAAAGAAGTATTGAAGACCTAGCACAAATCGTTGAAGAAATTGAAGAAATACTGGGTAAGTTCATAGATACGGTCTATGCTGAAAAGTTTATCTTTTATAGATCTATACGCGAGTTCATTTCATAAAAAGCGCGTGTATATGCGGATCCGTTTGAACAGAGGCGCGTATGGGAAGTTAGGGTTGTTTTGGAAAATGCACACGGATGTATACGCGGGTTCGTTTCGTGAAAAGCGCGTGTATACGCGGATACCGTTTGAACAAATGCGCGTATGGTATCCGAACTTATAGTCGCTCAAGGTTGAATGTGTTTTTGCATATCTATACGAAGTCCAGGTTATCTTCGATATTCAGTTTACGAAAGTGGTTTTCACCATTCACGTTTGAAGCATTGGGCGAAGTATATTCGTTGATAAGTGAAGGGTTGTGTTGAAGTCGCATGATCCAGCTTTGAAAATTGATGAAACGTGGTCCTGGCCGTGTGCGAGGTTCGAAGCCTTCGATCGAGGGTAAGTAGCCCTCTTCTAGAGAGAGAGGCTCGGGTAAACGAGACCAGGGGTTGTAGCCCCTTCCGGTGGAGTGGTTGGTAAACGAGAGAAGGTTGTAGCCTCTCAGGGTGGGGTCCCCGTGTCTGGGTATGAGTCCGCACTTTCGTACATGGTCGTAAGATGTTTTCTTTATAATAAAAATATTGAAGGTTGAGACAATTCGGCATGACGGTGGTTTTTCTCCGAATTGGGTTTCTACCTAAAAATCCTAGTGTTCATGTGTGTTTTTCTTATGTGTGATGATTTACTACTGTTCTTACTACATATTTTTCACTGTTTATTGAACATCTAATGTATGAATGATGGAATGATATAAGTGAACAATTATCTTCATAATAAGATTTACGGACATACGTATGTTTTATTAAGGATATCGCGTGTATACGCGAGTTGTGCACGAGAAAGTCGCATATGGGTTTTTGAAGTAAGAAAAAAAGTAAAAATATTTTAGTAGAGTCTAAATACTGTATCTACGCCCTTCAATATTTTTTCCCAGCAATTGGTTTCGGAGCGGAGTCATACCGAAAAAAGCTTAGCAGCTAGAAGGAAGATCAAGCAAGATGAGCAATCAAGAGGGATTAGCATCTATCGAGCTCACTCTTTAACGGAGACAATTTCATCTTCGGAAAAAACGGGATGAGATCTTATCTTCGGTCTGCGGGAGCGATGTATGGGCCATTTTTTGAAGGAGGATATCAATATCTAGCGACGGTACCAATAGATCGACGGAAAGAAGAATTATGAAACAAATACAAAGGGCGGTCAATGCTCTATTGGGAAGTCTAGCTGAATCCGAATTTTCAAGGTCATGCGGTTGAATACGACAAAGGAAATATGGGACAAAATCATTCTAAGTTGTGAAGGTGATGCAAAGGTAAAGGTGCAAAACTCCAAACTCTCGATAATTGAATATGAAAAATTTAAAGATGCATAGTAATGAGAGTATTGCCCAGATCTTTTACGTCTTGATGATGTTGTAAATCGTATGAGAAATACGGGGAGAAACAACAGTAGAATTTACTTTGGTTGAGAAAAATTTTTAAGATCACTAACGACAAAATTTGAGTCGAAAAGTTTCTTCTCTTGAAGAAAAAACGGGATCTTCAAAAATCTTCTTGTGGTGCAACTTCTTGGCATGCTTGACTGCTATGAAATGAGAAGAGGACCATGCGAAGTCACAGAAGTCGTTCTCGGAGCTTCTACAAAAGGAAAAAGAAGTACAAGAAGCAGAAGGATCAAGATATGTCTCGGAAGAAGATGAGGTTAATTTTGTAAAAAGAAACTTCAACTTGGCACAAGACGGTTCAGAGGTAAAGCTTCCTTTCAAATGTTTTGATTGTGGAAGAGTTGGTCATTATCTTTCGCTAAGTGTCCTTATAAAGAAACATCCGCAAAAGGGAAGAAGTAGCGAAGGAATAAGAACCTGATTCTAGCACTAGAAAAAGTTACTATACTCATGAAGATAGTGATGGGTTCTCTAATAGTGAGGAAGAATGTGAACAAGATATTAGACTTCTCATGGCTATTTGAAAAATATTCTAGAGAATACAAGGATACTTTTATGGATGCTCTAGATGACAATTATTTTCTTGATGAAAACAATCAACTCAGAAATTCGCTTGGAAGAAAGTAAAATAATCATTAAGACTGCGAAAAGGTAGAATGAAGAAAAGCGAAACACACAGTGAGAAATTGGGAAAGTGAAGTAGTAAGTCTAAAGGAAAGAACTTGAGAAAGTAAAGACTGCGAATCTTAGATTTGCTAAAGGATACGAAAACAACTAGATGAGATTATCAAGGGTACAATGCTCTCCTCTTATAAAGACGAGTCTTGGATATCTGGGGGAATCTTCTCATGCTTCGCACAGAAAATTATCTAAAGGCTGCTACGGTCGCTTTACAACATTCTACCACTACAAATGAGGGAATAAAGAATCTTTTACGAGGTAAAGCATGATCATCTCAATTCAAAGAACACTAACGAGAATATCTTTCAAAGAAACACCAATCAACGAGTAAATTCAAGTAGAAGACTTCTCATGATCGCTAAATTTCTTTTTCAATGGACAATGTTTCTCATGTCACATTTTGGTCATAAAGTTGTTCAATGTGTTGCATATAAAACCATCATGACTAGAGAAAGCAATAAAGAAAATGATTGATATTGAAACAAAGAAGAATACATATAACAAATTTTCTCTCTTCTAAATGAAGTTGAATGTGCTTATTGCAATAACTTTAGCCATGAAAGAATACGAATGCAAGGAGAAAGGATTCGGCCAAAGAACATCTTCCTTCAAAATCCAAGGTATGGAAAAAGAAGGAATTACGGAGTTTGAAAATTGCAGCATAGCATTATTTGCAGAAAGGTGAAGAAAATCAATGGTACATTGATAGTGGATGCTCAAGACACATGACAGGTGATAAAAACAAACTTTGTGCATATAGTGCTCTAGAAAAGGAAAAGAAAGTTACTTTTTTGGAAATGATACTCCTACTCTTTGTAATTAAAGGAAAAGAGTTCTGTGTTTCAAAGAAAAGGTGAAGGCTAATGATGTCATGTATGTGGATGGATTAAGGCATAACATGTTTGAGTGTAAATCAAATGTGTGATCAAAGGAGGCGAAGTTGTCTTTAGTTCAAAGAAATGTGTGGTTCGTGATCTTGATACGGTGTAAAACAATTATAAAAAGGAAAAAAGAACTCCAAGCAACTGTATGTATCGAAGAAGCGCAAAGAACAATGTTGCTTAGTAAATCTTGGGAAAATTGGCTATGGCATAGAAAGGTTGGGGCATCTAAGCTTCTCTCAAATCAGCAAATCAAGCAGGACTTAATTTCATGTCTTAGTCTTTTCAATATTACTCTGCTCGAAAGTACCATATGCAAATCCTCGTCAATTTCGGTAAGCAAACTAGAGTGTAATTTAATGCCAAGGAAGGATCATCAAGTGAGCCTCTTGAACTCATTCATCACCAGACATGTGTGGACCTATGAGGGAAAAAAGTCACCACGTGGTATGAAGAATACTATATCTTATTTATTGATGATTTCTCTAGAATGTGTTGGATTGGGTTAATTAAACACAAAGATGAAGCATTTGAGAAATTTTCGAGATCTTCAAAATACTGGTTGAAAATGAATTAGATCTAAAAAATCAAGTGTCTTAGATCTGATCGAGGAGGAGGATATACATCGGAGGAATTTCTTGAATTTTGTGAACAACATGGCATAAAAAGATAGTTTTACATGGCGGCACTCACAACAAAATGGCGTAGCGAAAGAATGAATAGAACGATTCAACAAATGGCCGAGCTATGCTTGATGATTGGAGCACACACGACACTTTTGGGGAGAAGCGACACATACAACAGGTAAATAATTCTTCACAAGGCACATGTTCGTGTAAATAGTGATAAACGCCATATGAACTCCGGTATGGTAATCCCTCCCATTGTGAAGCATTTTAGAGTTTTTGGAAGCAGATACTTTATCGAAAAATAATGGTGAAAAACTTGGCAAGTTTGAACCTAGGTCAGATGAAGGATACTACTGGATACTCCTCTGGGAGTAGAGCATATAAATGTTACAATAAAAGACTTCGAAAGATTGTTGAATGTATTGATGTTGTTGATATGAGTCTCTGCGACCCCAAAAAGAAGAAAAAAACAACAAATGAAGATGATGGTGACTTATGTACATCTACATCAAATAGAAATGATATGAGACGGTGAACCCAATGAAGAACTCGAAAGATGAGTTTGTCACTGAAAAAGCTCCATCGGATGTGTTCAAAAGAATCATCTAGAATCCCAGAATTTTGGGAGACAAGGGATTAGGTGTACGAAACAAGAAGGACTCTTGTGGGATCTTCTAGCTATGCGGAATTTCTATCACTATGTGAACCTCACAATTTCAATCGAAAGCTAGCAAAGATGAATGTTGGGTTCAAGCCATGAATGAAGAGTGGATCAAATTGAAAAGAATCATACTTTAGGGAATTAGTACCAAGACCTCATAAGTAAAATGTCATTGGAACTAAATGGATATTCGGAAACAAGTTAAATAAGAATGGGGATGTTGTAGAGAAATAAAGCTAGACTTGTTTTGCAGAGGTATACTCAACAAGAAGGTATAGACTTTTGAAGAAACTTTTTGCTCCCAGCTAGACTTGAGCCATAAGATAGCTTTTCTCAAGCTTTTTCAACAAATCAAAGTTTATCAAATGGATGTTAAAGTTGCATTCTCAGCTGGTGATCTAGAAGAAGAAGTTTATATAGAACAACTGGGAAAGATTCATTTTGGGAAATGATGAAAATCTTGTTTGTAGACTTAAAAGAGGCTCTATATGGTCTCAGACAAGCTCCCAAGGGCATGGTATTATCGTCTTGACAAATATCTTCATCAACAAGGATTTTCAAAGAGATTTCATTGATAGCAACTATACACAAAAATTGAAAATAATAAACTATTGATTGTGGTTGTATATGTTGATGATATCATTTTTGGAAGTAATGAAGAATCTATGAGTCGAGGAAATTTGCTCGTCATGCGACAAGAATTTGAAATGTCTTTACTTGGGAACTAACATTCTTTCTCTGGCTTGCAAGTGCATCAAACTACGGATGGTATATTCTTGTCACAAAGAAAAAATACCTTAAGAAAATTACGAAGAAGTATGGCATGGAAGAGTGCAAACATCAGCAAGTACACCAGTGATACTTAGGATGTAATCTCGATTCTCATGATGATTCCCCCACGGTAAATCAACCAAAATACGGATCTATGATAGGAAGTCTTCTGTGTCTCAGCATGGACTAGACCCGGACATTAGTACATGCTTTAGTGATTGTTGGACGATTTCAAGCTAATCCAAAAGAGATTCACCTTCGTGCTATCAAAATAATATTCAAATATCTACAAGGAACTCAAGACTTTGGACTATGGTATCAAAGAATGATGATCTTAGTTTTCATGCTTACACCGATGCGATTAGGTTGGAAATGTTGATGATCGAAAAAGCATTAGTGGTGGTGCATTATATATGGGGCCTACGCTAGTATCTTGGTTCGTGCAAGAAGAAAAAACTCTATTGCTTTATCTATAGTAGAAAGTGAGAATATGTGGTCTGCCGCATCATGTTGCACTCAACTTCTTTGGATGATGCCAAACCTTACAAGATTTGCCAAATCAAATGTTCACCTCTATCTCCATCATGTGTGACACACAAGCACCATCGGCACCTCAAAAGAATCCTGGCATGCTACTGTCACCATAGCACATTTCCGCAAGTATCACTTCTTCGTGAACAAGATGCTTGAAACAAAAGGTGAGAGTTGAGCATGTGTTCCTCCAAAGAGCAAATTTGCGCATATATTTACCGAACCTCTCGCCTGCGGGAAGCATTCAAATATCTCGGACAAAGGCAGTGGTCCTACGCAACACGTAGACTGCAGAAGCTGTGCTAAATTCAGAAGATTAAATTGGACACACGGGTTTCTCTGAAAGACGACTACAGTACATACGCATATTTATGCGTAAAAGCCGCGTAGTGCAATTCTTGAGCAAATTTTGTTTGGGTCACACATTTTTTTGGTACAATTTGTGGTATTGTTTGGTGCTCTCGTACGTCGTATGGTATCTTTGATGATGTTTCAGCTTCTTATGTTTTGTTTCATTCTGCTGATGTTAGGTAGATGCCTCGAGGATTGGTTGTTGAAAGCATTTCGAGAGCAATGTGTGAGTGATTCCCTATGGTTGGTTTCTGACCAATTACGGTTATGTTTATTTTCTAGCAAAGTGCATTTGATGTGACAAAAGAAGACGAGTACGAGTGTGGCACAAAGTGAGAGAGAAAGAAGGAATGTGAAATTTTCAGTGTTTTTTCACTTTCCACACGTGGGTTTTATGAAGAAAAGCCGCAGACATACACGTAGTTCCAATGGAGACGAACGTATGCTTTTCCATACATGAGAGACGGTGGATGGTCTCGAGAGCAAGGCACAATTTCGATTACGTGGCATGGCGAGTGCCTTAATGCATTGTTGGCATTATGATGATTCATCGCGGATCTCTTTCTTGAGGTATTTTTGGTAGTGGTCATGAAAAATTTCGTATATGTAATTTTGATGAAAAGGTCTTGTTCGAGACCTGATGATGTAAAATTGTAGTCATTCATACTTTGTATGGCTCAAATGTGTAAACCCACTTGGTCGTATTTGAGTCAAAATATGTAAACCCACTTGGTTGGGTACTTGAGTCTCATATGTAAATCCACTTGGTTGGATCTTTGATGTAAGTATGAGTCCTTGGTGATAGGAAGGTCATGAGTGTACTTCATTGAAAAATATGTTTGAACATTCGACATGAACTCGGGGGAGCATGGTAACCCGATTGCACATCGGATCTACAACTCTTCTATCTACATGAGGAGAAAACAACCTTGTGTTGGTTTTGATCCATACCTTTCATGGTCTCAAAGGGGAGAAGTGACATGGTGTTTGAATAGGGGAAATAGCAGTATACTTAATGTTTCTATCATTGTGATCATGATCAAACACCATCATGGTTGCCATGAGTCAAAGGAAATTTGTTGACGATATGATGTGAAGTGTTGTCTGATGGCATACTTGATGAAGATGATGGCAACCTACTTGATGAAGTTGTTCTTGATGTGATGGTTATTAATGATGTAAAATACGATGTGAAGATTGTTGGCATGTCGTACGGTGGTAATGCTTGATGAGACGAGGTGGTATATGATGTGATGAAGTTTTCTTTGGATAACAACTTTGTTTGATGATTTGTTCTTGATGGAAACTTTTATGTGTCAAATAATAATACGGATAGTGTATCTACGGAATCAGCTAAGGAGTACGAGAAGAAAGGAACTTGAGAAGGGCAGGAAGCGATTGATGAATTGAACATGTCACACTATGCATGCAGGTTGTTTGGGCGAAGGTAACATATGCGCGAGGAAAAGTACGTGCTTGGTCGCGTGTACCTAATTAGCTCTAAATGTGTAAAACAGGGTTACTACCATGGTGACCATTATTATTCAGCGCTTGATTATCTATTGGTCAAATGGGAATACCATCGGAAGTGGTGGTTTTGACTCTGCTGAGCCAGTGATAAGAGCTAAACCTATAAGGAGAAGAAGATCATTGTGCAAAGGTGAGCAAGTGTTTGGGCATTAATGAATACTTCACTGCGAAGTATATATGCATGGTTGAGATACATTTCTTGATTGATAGATACGAATCTGCAGGTGCACCTATGAATATGATGAAGGTTCGAAGATATAGATCCTGAGAAATGATGAATCCTCTGGGATGATGCGAAAAGAAGTATTGAAGACACGGCGCCGTCTGTTGAAGAAATTGAAGAAATACGGGTAAGTTATGAATCTGGTCTATTACGCAAGGTTTATCTTTTCGCAGATGCAGGGTTCATTTCTTAAAAGCACGTGTATATGTACGGATCTACATTTGAAACAAAGGCGGCATGTAGGAAGTTAGGGTTGTTTGAAAAAATGCACGGGATATGTCATGATTCGTTTATTATTATTAACATACGCGGATACATTTTGAACAAAGGTGCGACTATGGTATCTGAAACATAGTTGCTCAAGGTTGAATGTGTTTGCATATCTAATGCAACGTCAAGGTTATCTTTGATAATGCAGTTACGGTGGTTTCTTATTCATTTTGAAGCATTGGGCGAAATATTCATTGATAAGTGAAGGGTTGTGTTGAAGCTATGATCGGTTTGAAAATTGATGAAACGATGGTCTCTTTGTGGAGGCTGAGGTCCAAACCTTGATGAGAGGTAGTAACTCCCTTCCGAGAGAAAATGCAGTAAACAAGAGCAAAGGGGTTGTAGCTCCCGCCCGAGAGTGGTTTGTTAAATAGGAAGAAGGTTGTAGCCTTAGGGTGGAGATACACACGCATCTTTGTGGTATAGAAAATCCTGGCAGTACATGGTTGTAAGATATTTTCTTTATAATATAAAATATTGAAGAAATTTGAGACAACGACAGCGATGGTTTCTCCCGAATTGGGTTTCCATCTAAAAATCCTGGTGTTCATGTGTGTTTCTTATGTGTGATGATTTACTTTGTTCTTACTACATTTGTTGCTAAACTGACCGAACATCTAATGTATGAATAAATGGAATGATATAAGTGAAGAATTATACGCATAATAAGATTTACGGACATACACATGTTTTATTAAGGATATCCATGTGTATACGCGAGTTGGTGTCGAGAAAAGTCACGTATGGATTTTTGATGTGAAAAAAGTAAAAAGATTTGAGTAAGTCCTAAATGAAGTTACCCCCCACTTCCTGAATATTTTTCTGGCAATTGTCACGTCTGATACATTGAGGTCCTTTTGTGATTTGGTAGATTGGCATGCCAAACAGCCAGGGCAACATCAGGCTACTTTGAATCTGGGATCCTAGCCCTCCTAGATTCAGAGAGGGATCTCTCTATATGTGTTTTCAAAGGATATATATTCAAGGCTTATGATATGATATTAGGCTAGTTATGAAGTACAAGGGATTTGTTTATTTTTGGTTGGGAATCATTAAATGAGAAGGTCATGTGAAGTGAAGGAGGGAAAAGTGGAAGGATGTTTCAGCATGGGAAGATAGGTAAAAAAAAATGCTAAACCATTAGGCTATGGAGTCATAAAAGGGTTTACTTGCACAACAACTATTTAAGGGTTTCCATAGGGCAAGTCATCTATATCAGAAGATATTTTAAGTTGAGTTTGAGGTATGGAACATTAAGAAGTGTGGTGAAAGAAGAAAACATGTAAGAAAACAAAGGGCAGCCTAAGATCAGGTAAGGACTTTTAACCTATCCTGTTTTTACATACTCTTAAGAATAAAACATTTAAGATAAACATAAAAAGTAACCTAAGATCAGGTAAGGACTTTTAACCTAGCCTGCTTTTGGCATACTCTTAAGGGAGATCTTCAAAACAACTGTTTAAGACTTAAACAAGGGACAGGGCTAACCATAAAATTCCTTGATTAGGACTCTACTTAGCATGTAGTGAAAATATCATTCAAGGACAACATCTCAAGTTCTACTCAGCAAGAAATGCGCTCACCAACATTCCTTGACTGGTTATACTCTAGTGAAATAATTCCCAAACACACATTTAGAAGAAAACATAAAGATAAAGCTTATCAGTCAGAATTAGGGTACTTTAGAAGTGAATCCTAATCTATAGTTCCTGTTCTTTATAAGAGAATATGAGCAAAGTGAAAAACATAAGAAACAACAGTGACAGTAAGGAAAAACATCACCAATGATATAGACCAGGATCTAATGAATCTGCTTGTCTATTTGATATCCAAAACTAGTTACATAATTTGAGTCTAATAGATTTCTACAGTCCAATAATTCTCTTCCCAGCCTACTATATTAAAACTACTCAGCGACTTTTACTCAATAACAGTTCAACAATTAACAATTTTCCAACCCTTTACAATGAATTTTCTGTGACTACATATAGGTGCAAAGAGGAAGAGTTCTACAGAAATGGTAATAAATATTAATTAAGACAGAGTGGGAGAGGTATTCGAATGCCCATTCTGCTTAATAATCATAGCATTAACTTTTTGTACCACTTCAACTGATTTTGGTTGAATCCAAAACCAACTAGCAGGTTGGTAATAACTCTTGGTCTGAAGTACCCTATTTGACCTCTGGAACAAGCAACTATAATTTTTGGGTTTTTTAGCCCCATGTCTGCTTAATAACTATTCTGACAATTTTAAATAGGGTTTGTCAGCAGGATGGATGTCAAGGTGTCTTTGAGAGGTAAAGCAGACTATAGGTGTCCTTTTGGTCATTTGGTGGAATAATAGTTTTTGTAGATATGGCATTCGAGACTTTTCTTCCACTGATATGTCTTGTTTTAGCACTTTAAACACTGATATTTGGCCTTTAATTGTGTTTTTTAAGGCTTTATTAGACCTTCTCGGGCCATATTCTGTCCTTAAACCGTGTTTTGTCTTTATCCTTAATTTGTTGGTTAAGCCTTTGATCTTCGGATTTATGCTTTAACCTCTAACTTTTACTGATCTTCTTTGTTTTCCTTTGTGTACAGGTGGCTACTTTACCACGCTGGAGTGTTTGATTGTTCAGTCAAATGATAGTAATATATTGACTAAAACCTCAAGATTCACCTTTTGTCCTCCTTTTCATTCAATTGGGCCTTAGAAAATCGCCACCAGGGTCCTGCAACTATATTTTTCTATGGGAGGCATGTGTATTAATCCACCATTAAAACTTGCACACGACGAAAAAATAGTTATGAAATCCTGCATTTCTTGGATTTAATTGCGAACAGAGGGCTTTGGCGGAGGTTATGGAGCAGTGAGGAGGCAAGGTGAATGCAGCGGGGAAGGGTTTAATCATGGCGGAGACGAACCAGGGTTCAAATTTAAATCGGGCACGAAAATGGGAGGAAGGGAGGTTTTGCAGGAAACCAGGCAGTGGTATTCACATGGCATTTAGGTGGTTTGTGGTTTTTCCCCAGAGGAATGTGATACCATACAGGTGATGACACCTTTCCACCCCAATACCACCTGTTTCACATGCAAGATGCACGTTGGAGGGGTTTGGTGGAATGGAGCACGAAACAGAGTGCAGACCGTTGGATCTGGGGCTGTAGATCCAACGGCGGAGGATCAGCGTGACGGGGGGAAGATGCTCTGCCAGATGAACAGTGGGGACAGGTGGGACCAGGAGGTGATGCCAGCTAAACTATCGGGTAGTGAAATGTTAATGGGCGGGGTCGAAGTGGTAAGATCTGTGGGAACCGTCAAATATTTAAGGATCAATGGCTGCGATCAATCCATGGGAGAACATATATGGGGGAATGGGGAAATGGATGGAAAATAGGAGGAAACCCCTATGGCCATCCGATATGGGAGATCGAGGGCTTAGATTCAATGGTAGGTAAATACCATTGCGGAGAAAATATAAGTGAAGGGGGCTTGGAGATAGGGCGCGAAGAGTTAAGTGCTTGGTTCTGGCACTTGGACACATGGGGAAAACAGGTGAAAGATTTAAGCCCCCGAGGGATCGCATCGGCGGGGGAAAAAATAATGGGAACGAGGAAACTTGCGATGTGCCAATGCGATGAAGTGTCGATGGAGTGCTAGCCATTAGATTTGGATTAAATCGACGACTGAGATCAACTACGGGGGGATGGAGGGTACGGATGGGTTTGCGGGTCGGGTGCCTCTGTAGTAAATCTCAGCCATTGGATGAAGATCTTTTGTGGTCAAAAGAGTCAACTGCGGGGGCATTAGGGAGTATGGGCCACCTTGGTCGGGTGCCCCCGAAGTGAGCCTAAAACGTTATATTTCCACGATCAATGGTGGAGATTGTATCGAGGGCATAGTTGTCAGAGCAAGGTTTTATAAAGGAAAGGGGCTAGAAGGATAGGAGCAGGAAAGGTCTCGTGGAAGAAAGGAGGACTGGGGCTAAGAAGAAAAGGACTGAGGGCTAGCGCCTGGTCACGGGTGTAGGTTTATATGGAAGAAAGGCTAAATACTTAAGTCCACAGGGGCTTAAGGCCTAATATGCAATAGAGCGGAAATAGGCTTAAAAAACAATTTTTAGACCTTTCAAAAGAATTCCGATAGGTTAGAAAAGGGGTTCTAAACCATCATAAAGAGGTCTAATGGTTTAAGAAGGGTTTTTAGAGGGAAATGAAGGATAAAATGAAGATCAATGACCCTTTTAAGTGGTGAATAAAAATGGGATGAAGGGGTGAATATGGAGAATGAAAATGAAGGGAAATGATGAAGAATGATGGTGGGATAAAAGGCTTTCAAAACAGTTTTCTTGGGACTATCCAGGCTTCTTGGAATGCTCTTTTGAAGGAAACAGTAGTGAAGATTATTCTTAAGTCAGAGGACACCAGAGACTTCAAGAATGAGTAGTTTTCTATGAAAATAATCTCCTGAAGGCTCACACAACAAATTTAGCCATCATCTGCTGCAGCAATGTTTACTGATGGCTAACAATGGCTCCACTTAGGGATGGTAGCTTCTTGGAGGTGTCGAGAACCTCAAAAATTTATCTCTGGACTGTAGATCAACGTCCTGCACTTTGAAAATCCTCTTTCTTCTTTGATCATGCTACTTGAAAATATGACCAATCATTTCATCAATACAAATCAATTTTCCCCAAACAAATACCTATACAACCTACTTTCCTAACATTTTTTCTTCAACAGGGTGCACTTGGACTTGCAAACCCTTTTACATCAACATTTTATTCTTTTGGAAATAGGAAAAACTAATCTAAATCTACCCTTATAACTTCCATGAGTTCATATTAAATAGTTGAACTCATCAAATTCTCTACCTAACTACTATCTGTCAGGGTTAGGCTATCTGGTAGATTTCATTCTCTATATTCTAAAACAAAAATTGAAAACACAGCCAAACTGGGATTAAGCTGTCTGATTTTCTGTAGTATCCATGGAAAAAGAAACCAGCTGCACACAGACTTATTTGCAAAAAATTAAAACAAAATTGTGAAGGCTTAAGATCTGAAAATTACAAGCATCCTTCATTCTTTCTTTCAGCTCTGGTTTTGATCCTTTTTGAGCTGTCTTCTTCTTATTTACCTGGTACAAGTTTTCAGCATGTTAGAACCAGTCTTTTTCCTTTCTTTGGCTTATTTTTTTATCTGATTTGAGCCATTCTTCATCAAACTTACAGGTTCAGGATTTAAGCTTGTTTGAACCATTATTTTCTATCCTAATATGATCTAATGATAATTCAAGATTAAACAATTTGGTAGATCTTTTTCACTAACCTATCAATAGTAAATTGAAATATATCTAGTCATGATTAGGTTGTACGACTAAATAGCACTGCTCTTTCAAGTAGTGGCATTTAGGCTTGCACACTTTCAAATTTTCTTCCTTTCTTTTTTTTTGGTATGGGGTTGTACCTTTCTTCTTTTTCTAATCTGCCCTCTTTTTCTCTTTTCTATTTTTTGTATTTTTCTCCTTTCTATTTTTTTGTATTTTTCTCTTTTCAAAACAAAACAAAGAAATGATATTTACAATGAAGAATGAAAGATTTAAATAGAGGTTTCACTAGAAATAATGTTTGAGCATCCTACCATTGATAGGACCCCCAAACAGGTCTATACCATCCATATCTTGTAGAAAAAATGCATTATGACCAATGGCAGATTGAATGATGTAAGGTCCTTGCCATAAATTGCCAAACTTTCCATGTTTTCCCTTATCTTCTCTCCTAGAATCCCATTTGATTACTTTGTCACCAATTTTGAAATCACTTGCCTTTGTCCTCTTATCAAACAAATTTTTGATATTCTCTTGTACTTTCTGTGCTCTGTTATAAACTTCTTCCCTGGTTTGCTGAAGATGTATGGCCTGATTTATCCTTCTCATCAAGCTACCTTCCTCTGATTGTATTTCTTGGACCAACTTCACCACTAGCACTCCTAAACTGGTAGGAAAAAATACATCTGCTCCATAAACCAGCTGATAGGGAGACATTCCAATTGATTTCTTTGTTGTCAATCTATCTGACCATAAAGCATGTACCAGCTTGTTGTGCCATGACCTCTGATTTTCTTCCAGTATCTTCTTTATTATGTTTATCAGGCTCTTATTGGAAGATTCCTCCAGCCCATTACCTTAAGGGTAATAAGCTATGGAATGAACAAGCACAATCTGATATCTGTGATAGAAATCAACCATCTTTTTAGAACCAAATGCAACAGCATTTTCAGTGATAATTTTCCTAGGACAACCAAACCTAGATAGGATATGGTCTTCAAGGAATTTTATGATAACTGAGTCAGTGGCATTCCTAGAAGGGATGGCTTCTATCCATTTGGTGAAATAATCAGTGGCTGTGAGTATCCATCTATGTTGGGCAGATGAAGCAGGATGGATTTCCCCAATGAAGTCTAGGCCCCACTGTTAAAAATGAGCTTCAACAGTGATTGGTTGCAATGGTAAGGGAAGCAATTTTCTCTCGCCTTAAAATATTTTGCATTTGTGGCAACCAACTATCATTTCGTGGACATCTTGAAAGAGGGTGGGCCAGTAATAGCCGACTCTAAGGATTTTATTAGCAGTGGTTTTCCAACTTAGGTGGCCTCCACATTTTCCTTCATGAAACTCATGCTTGATCCTATCTGCATCAACCTTAGGCAAACATTTAAGCAATAAACCACTGGCATTATTCCAATACAAATATTTATCTAAAACACAGTAATTAACAGCCTTTAACTTCAAGAATCTTGCCTTTTTTTAGACATACCAGGAGGGGCATTGAGATTAGTAAGCACATACAAAATATCAGCATACCAAGATGAATTGAGGAAATGATCTTCAATAAGAGGAGTTTCCAACTCTTCCTATTCATCTAATGCATCTAACATGTTTATATCAAGTGCTTGCAAGTTATATTCAGCCATTAATTATGCTAGGCCTTGACCCTTGATGAGTTTAGTGGGTTTAATTTCCAAATCATATTCTAGTATCACAGCAATCCATTTTCCTCTTTTTCCATCAGGGTCTTGTGACAAAATATCTTTTACCACTATATGAGGCACAAATGCAATAATGTGAGAGTGTAAGATATAAACTCTGAAATTCTTCAAGGCTTTGACCAAAGCGTAGGCCTGTATTTCCATGATATTATATTTCAGAGGTGCATCTCTTAATGCCTTGCTAAAAAATGAAATTGGCTGCTCTTATCCTTCTGGATTTTTCTGTAATAGGAAAACAACCATAGTATGTTCTGATGCAAATGAAAATATGAGGAAGTCCTTAGTGAAATTAGGATTGATAAGGACTGGTGCTTGGGTGAGTGCATGTTTGACCAATTCAAAGCATTTCTTTGCTTCTAAGGTCCATTTAACTCCTATATCTTTTTTTAACATGTTTTTCATGTTCCTAAGGAGTTCTGCCGGGTTGGGTATAAACCTTCTTAAGAAATTAATCTTTCCAATGAAATATTGAAGTTCTTTGATGTTTCTGGGGTGACTGATCTGCAATATACCTTCAACCATTTTTGGGTCTATTTTAATCCCTTTTTAAGATATGATGTGACCAAGACGTTTACCCTCTTGGAGACCAAACAATGTCTTCTTAGGATTTAAAGATAGCTCAAATTTTCTACATTTATCAAAGACCTTTCTTAGGTGTACTAGGTGTTCTTCATCTGTTTTGGAATAGAATGTAATGTCATCTAAATAAATCACAACGAAGTGGCCTATTTCTTCTGAGAAAGCAATATCCATGGATCTTTGAAAGGTGGCACCTGCATTCATTAATCCAAAAGGAATTTTCACATACATGAAAGTGCCCCAAGGAGTAGTGAATGTTGTTTTCAGTTGATCATTAGGAAGTACCAATATCTGATTATATCCTGAAAAGCCATCTAGTAAAGAAATCCTCTTGGAACAAACTACCCTTTGTAAGATGTGCTCCATTTTAGGCAGGGGATAGTTGTCCTTTAATGAGGCTATGTTCAAATTCCTAAAGTCATTACAGAGCCTTATTTCCCCTGTTTTATTTCTTATTGCTACGAGATTAGATACCCACTCTGAGTATCTCACAGGGACAATAATTCCAGCCTCATATATTTTCCTAATTTCTTTCTCAACCAGAGGTAACTGCACAGAGTTTATTCTGCATAATTTATACCTAAATGGTTTCTGGTTTTCTTTAAGTGGTATCTTGTGTTGAATGGTCTCTGTGTCATATGCCTTTAAATCCTCATAAATCCAAGAAAATACATCACAAAACTCTTTAAAAAACTCAATATATTTCAGTTTTATGTGAGCTGGCAATGTCTTAGATAATTTGATCATTTTAGGCTTGTCTTTACTACCTATATTTCATTCCTCAATTTCAGATTCAGTGGGTTATATTGTTGGTTTCTTGGCAACATCATTAAAATCAAACAAGTCTTCTAGAGGTGCTAGTCCTTTGGGTAAGCCTTTGTCTTTAGACTGTATTGCCTCTATGTCTTCTTTTTTTGAGTTTATGTACTCTTCTATTTGAATTTCAAACTCTCTAGTTAGCAGATTTATTTCTGCAATGGGAGAAGGTTATTTTTCAACTAACTGTTCCTCATTAAGATAGTTTTTATCATACTTTGAGTCTGAATTTGGCAATTCAAACTCATTTCTGAACTGCAGAAAGTCTTCTATCTATTTATCTCCCTCAAAGACCTGCCAATAATTTTCATTGTCTGGGACAGTTGGTCTATATTTCACTTGGACTATGAACTGTTTGTTGTCATAGGGTATTTGACATGAACTGGCAGCACAAGCCAAACCATTGGCAAGAATGTTGTGGCTTTTAGGGACAAAAACAAGTTCATATTCCTCAAAAGTTTTCAAAAGGTCCATGGCATCATTTATATAGGCTCTTAGTCTTGGATGTTTGGCAATGTACTCTCCATTTATCTGCCTAATGATCAATTCAGAATCTCCATGAACAACTATCCTCCTGGATCCTAATTTCTTCAGTAATTGTAGTCCTAAGAGGAGTGCTTCATACTCTACTATGTTATTTGTGCATTAGAATTTTAGCTTGTATGAATGGATTTCAGCGTAATTGTTCTCTATGTTGTGAAGCCACACACCTGCTCCTGCACCAGTTCTATTACAAGACCCATCAAAACTCATACTCCAAAGAGGGCTAGTTTTAGACTTGTTTTTGTTTTCATTACTGTCCCCTTTGTCCCGTGTGTTCTGACAGTAATTATGCAGTTCTATGGGTTCTGCAGCATGTTTATGTTGGTCTTCTTCCTTAAAATTTTCATGGAGTTGAGGCCTTTCTTCTTGATTCTCATGGTTTTCACTAAGCTGATGGACAGTGGTGTAATGTTCCTAATTTTTCTTCAATAAATTGGAACATTAATTTTTGTCTAAATTCATTTAGGAGATGAATAATTAGGAAAGGAGGAAAATGATAATAAAAACATAAATAAAATCCCTCTAGTATGAAAAGGGATCAGCCATGGAATCGGATTTCACACCCTCATGTGTGAAAGGAGACATTTGCAAAGAGGTTTGACCAAGTCAACCAGTGCAGGGTATGAGGTGGAAAGCACTACATGGGACGGCGCAGAGATAGAGGAGGGAATATTCCTTTATGGAGGAAACCCTAATTTATGGGACCCATGGATAGAGAGCCTTCACTTGCTATATATGGAGAGGAGGAGAGCCATTGTTATTCATGCATATGTTTATGATTTCATGTCTATTTAGACATTGTGCATTCTCTTCTGTTTAGCAAGAATTGCCATGAAACTCCTGTTTAGGATTTCCTTACCTTCTTGAGAGGCCTCTTGAAGGTTGGTTCTTCATTTTCCACATATCTTGGCTGAAGGCCAAAGCATCCTCCTCCAGAACAACGTTATTGCTGCAGCAGCATAACTCTGTGTTGTAGGGTGTTGCAGTGGAAGAACACAAAACCACTTCCGGAGCTGATTTTCAGAGGAGGGAGTCTTCATTCCTTTGGGAAGATATTGAGGAAGGTTTCAACACTAATTTCAGATCTTGGCATCATGCCAACCCATATTCTTGCCCCTACTGCACAGTTTTCTCCAGTAACTGCGTTATTTTCATAGTGCATTTGCTGCGGGGTTTTGCATATTGATTGGAGGGTGAGATCTCAAGTGTAAGGATCAGCCTTCCACTTTGGAGATCCATTGGAGGAGGCTAACTTCAGATTTTTCATCATCTTCAGCCTTCTATACTGAGTTCCATATTTGAGTTGTAGTAGCTGCCCAGCAACTCCGGTATTTTTTCCATTTTGTATATTTCAACCAATCCCTTGGAGGATTGATGTATTTTTGCTTATAAGGGTTAGAGCTTTGCTCCCCTAGAGTATTTAAGCCATATATTGCCATATATTTTAGTTATTATGTGATATGGAGCAATACCTCTTACAAACTGCGTCCTCATAGCCAAGGGTTTCATATCTGCAGCTGTATTTCTTCATTTCCATGTACTTGTATTGTTGAGGCTTACATTTCCTTTCTTGAGTGGTTGTTTCCTCAAGATATTGTACTCTTTTTGCTGCTATAACATTATTCATCGGCTATCTACATCTTCTTGTCTCATAGATCATTAAATAATGTTGTTGATTCTATTTTATGTTCATACATCTGTTGCAGCCCCATTCTTTGGGCAATTCCTGAGGAAGGAATTCTCACATATCTATAGACAGAGTCTGTGAAGGGCCAGGTAGCCACTGGATCTCACCCTTCCTTCTGAAGGTGACATATCCGGAAAATTCCCCCACAGTTTGTCTCTGGAATAGACTTGTGATATTTCAGAAAATGGAATATTACAAGTGGGTTGCTCATACTCTCTGTTTTGTTTGCTGTAATTCTCAGATTCGAAAAATTGTTTGAGAGCCTCTCCCTTCCTATTACTTCCTTCCATATTTTTTATTATGTTGGGTGATTGCTCAGCTTTCATCATTGCAAAGAATGAATGATTCTAGGTCTGTATGGATAGAATAAAGAGGGGAATTTTCTGATTTTTCTTGACTACTCACCATAAATTTCATCTGTAATATCCTATAAAGTCTTCTAAGTTGACTGAAGATAGGGATGGTGGCATATGTCATGTCCATTTGCATGGTAGCTTGAAGCTTAGCACCCCATGATCTTGAAAGAAGCATGCCATATTTGGGGGGCACATCAGCCACTACCACATCCATCACTATGCATTTCGTTGGGATTTGGGTCAAGTTTACACATAGATCTTTGGGATTTGGGTCATATGTTCTGGTTATCTCAAGGCCTAATCTCTCCATGATTACTTTGGGCATGAGGTTATGAGAAGCCCCTGAATCATGCATAGCATTGTGTAAAATCTTATCATGGATATTCAAACTAACATAGAAAGGAGGGACCACTCCTTCTTGGAACTTTCTTTCAATTTTAGGCCCAAATAAAAGGGCTGGTTGATAATCATTTAAGTTGACAGAGTCATTATTTTCTTCTATGTTCAAAGTTTTTAACACCTGACATTTATATACATCTTGAGTGACTAACTCAGTGAGGGGGACAAAGATCTTGATTTTATCAATTTCACTTTCCAAATTGAAAGGGAACTGATTCTTTGAAAGGCTCAAATCTGTCTTGTTAGTCACTAACTTATCAGCAAAATCAGCTTGCTAGTTTTTACTATGTACATCAGTTAAAATTGTTTTTTCAGGGGTACTAGCTGAAGTGCTAGTGCTGTTAGGGTCAACACTCTGTTTATCAGTGGTTTGAGTGCCTTTGCCCTTGTTTTTACCAGAACTGGCAGCTACTGTTTTGTTGTTTTCAACAGCCTTTCTAACCACCTTTTCAGATCTTTTTTTAGCAGTAGTTTCAGAGGTCATTGTTTGGGGAGTTTCTTAGTTATTTTTGCTCCTGAGGTCATATTGCTTGTGGACCTCCATGATGGCATTCTCAAAGCCTTTCCTATAGTCTTCAGATTCTAAGCCTTAATTATCATAATATGTATATGTGGCCTGGTCATCCTCTGTGAAAAAGGCAGGGTCTTCATTACTTACTCCCAGCATGTTCATAACAGTTCCCTCTAGCTCTTCTATCATTCCCTCATCCTCATCAACATAATTTTCTTGGAATGGAGGTCTGATTTTTTGATCAGTATCTCTTTGTCTAATCTGAGGGGGGTTTCTCCTAAAGTTCTGGTTCTAATTTTGAGGCCGGTTCCTATTCTGGGCATTTTTTTGGAAAACCAACATCTCCATCATTCTTTATAACCTGTCCATGTTCTTGGTTAGATGGTCTAATTTTGAGTCAGATGTGGAAGGTGCAGTGTCTTCCCTATATGTTACTTTTTTTCAGTACTCATCCTAGCTCTCTTCTCAATCAGATTTTCTTCCACACTAATGGCTCCCTTCGACATGTCTTCTAATGTTAAGGGATCCCTTTCTCTTAGCTGGTAGGCCATTTCGGGATCAAATCCTTCAGGGAATTTGGCCAAAGCTGGGCCTTGTGGAGGTTTCAAATCTGGGAATAATGCGTTATAAACACTATTGAATCTGGTGCAATAATTTTGAACACTTTCCTCAGGGTTTCTCTTGAAAATGTTGTAATCTGCAAGTATTTGGAGAGGGTTCTTCCTAATTTCCCATTTGTTTATGAATGTTTGATGTAAATAAGGGAGATCATTTATACTATTAGGAGTTAAACCCTTAAACCATTTCTTGGCTTCTCCTCCTAAAATTTGGGAAAAAATATTCATTTTGATGGTCTCATCTTCTATTTCCATATAATCAAAGGCATCATTCATTTTATCTACATGTTGTTGGGCAGTAGTAGGTTAATTTCTAGTGAAATGGGGAATTTTGGATTGATATTCATTGGGTAAAGGAACCAGAGGTTGTGATAACACTAGTGGAGCATACCGTGCTGCCATGATAGGATTTTGTGGGAGGAATGGGGTGGTTTGAACAAGGGGTATATGGATGACAGAAGTGCTTCGACCAACAAGAGACTGTTGAGCAGATTTGGGGTGAGAGAAACAAAATTTATGAATGAAATGAATATCAGGAGGTGTGGATGGAGGGGTTTCTCTATTGCTAATATGTTGGCCACTATGTTGTGGTGAACTTGGAGGCTCAAAGTCTGTCTGATCTATACCACTAAGTGACTTATTTTTTGGTAAATTACTTGTAAATCTAAGTCAACTTGGATCTCTTGAAGAGCTGAAAGGTTTTTAGGGACAGAATTAGCTCTATGAATTGAACTGATAAAAGTTGGATCTCTAGATGCAGGAGACTTCCTAACAATTATTTCTGGATTATCAACTATTTCAGGAGGATTTGGGTCAGGATAGGCTCTGGTATGAATTCTTTTTTAAGCCAGTATGTTAATATTTAGACCCAAAGAAAAGAAATTTAGCCAGATATGACAATCTTTTAGAGGCAAACTAGTCTTTAATAAAGAAAACTTAATCCTCAAAGTTTCCTAATCATGGGTGTGCATGATGTTTTAATGATAGTGTGGGATGACCCAGTGGAGTCTTTGTGAAATGAGGAGTAATCAACAGGCCTATTGATCACCAGTGGAGTATTTTGGTCTTTTGGGGGTTGTGGAGTCGCCAGGTGGATGATTTCAAATGTTTTAAGATGAGTTGCTGTCCACCATCAGTAATTAACTACCAATTTAAGGACGTTGTGGGTTTTCTGAGCTCTAGAGGATGTATAAGATGTAATTCACTCATAATTTCCCCAGCCAAGTCTCCATTATGTTGGGGTCCTATGATTTGGCAGATTGGCATACCAAATGACAAGGCAACATTAGAACCACTTTGGAATCCTAGGATCTAGCCCTCCTGGATTCAGAGAGGGATCTCTCTATATGTGTTTTCAAAGGATATATCTTCAAGGCTTATGATATGATATTAGGCTAGTTATGAAGTACAAGGGATTTTTTTTGTTTTTAATTGGGAATCATTAAATGAGAGGTCATGTGAAGTGAAGGAGGGAAAAGTGGAAGGATTTTTCAGCATGGGAAGATAGGTCAAATACATTTCTAAACCATTGGGCTATGGAGTCATAAAAGGGTTTACTTGCACAACAACTATTCAAGGGTTTCGATAGGGAAACTCATCTATATCAGAAGATCTTTTAAGTTGAGTTTGTGGTATGGAACATTAAGAAGTGTGGTGAAAGAAGAAAACATGTAAGAAAACAAAGGGAAACCTAAGATCAGGTAAGGAATTTTAACCTATCCTGCTTTTTACATACTCTTAAGAATAAAAAATTTAAGATAAACATAAAAGGTAACCTAAGATCAGGTAAGGACTTTTAACCTAGCCTACTTTTAGCATAAATCTTCAAAACATTTGCTTAAGACTTAAACAAGGGACAGGGCTAACCATAAAATTCCTTGATTAGGACTCTACTTAGCATGAAGTGAAAATATCATTCAAGGACATCTCAATTTCTACTCAGCAAGACATGGGCTCACCAACATTCCTTGACAGGTTATACTCTATTGAAATCATTCCCAAAAACACATTTAGAAGAAAACATAAAGATAAAGCTTATCAGTCAGAATTAGGGTACTTTAGAAGTAAATCCTAATCTATAGTTCCTGTTCTTTATCAGAGATTATGAACAAAGTGAAAAACATGAGAAACAACAGTGACAGTAAGGAAAAACATCACCAATGATATAGACCAGGATCCAATGAATCTGCTTGTCTATTTGATGTCAAAAACTAGCTACATACTTTGAGTCCAATAGCTTTCTACAGTCAAATACTTCTCTTCCCAGCCTACTATATTAAAACTACTCAGAAACTTTTACTCAATAACAGTTCAACAATTAACAATTTTCCAACCCTTTACAATGAATTTTCTGTGAATACATATAGGTGCAAAGAGGAAGAGTGCTACGGAAATGGTAATAAATATTAATTAAGACAGAGTGGGAGAGGTATTCGAATGCCCATTCTACTTAATAATCATAGCATTATCTGTTTGTACCACTTCATCTGCTTTTGGTTGAATCCGAAACCAATTAGCAGGCTGGTAATAACTCTTGGTCTGAAGTACCCTGTTTGACCTCTAGAACAAACAACTATCATTTTTGGGTTTTGTAGCCCCATGTCTGCTTAATAACTATTCTGAAAGTTTTAAATAGGGTTTTTTAGCAGGATGGCTGTCAAGGTGTCTTTGAGAGGTAAAGAAAACTACAAGTGTCCTTTTGTTCCTTTGGTGGAATAATAGCTTCTGTAGATGTGGCATTCGAGACTTTTCTTCCGCTGATCTGTCTTGTTTTAGCACTTTAAACACTGATATTTAGCCTTTAATTGTGTTTTTTAAGGCTTTATTAGACCTTCTCGGGCCATCTTCTGTCCTTAAACTGTGTTTTGTCTTTATCCTTAATTTGTTGGTTAAGCCTTTGATCTTCAGATTTATGCTTTAACCTCTAACTTTTACTGATATTCTTTGTTTTCCTTTGTGTATAAGTGGCTCCTTTACCATAGTGGAGGGTTTGATTATTTATTCAAATGATCATAATATATTGACTAAAACCTGAAGATTCACCTTTTTTCCTCCTTTTCGTTCAATTGGGCCTTAGAAAAATCATCACCGGGGTCCTGCAACTGTATTTTGCTATGGGAGGCCTGTGTATTAATCCACCATTAAAACTTGCACACGACAACAAAATAGTAATGAAATCCTGCGTTTCATGGGTTTAACTGTGAACAGAGGGCTTTGGCAGAGCTTATGGAGCAATGAGGAGGCAAGGTGAATGCAGCGGGGAAGGGTTTAATCATGTTGGAGATGAACTCGGGTTCAAATTTAAATCAGGAGTGAAAATCGGAGGAAGGGAGGTTTTTCAAGAAATAAATTTGTGGTATTCGTGCGGCGTTCAGGTGGTTTGTGGTTTTACCCCAGAGGAACATGATACCATACAGGTGATGGCACTTGTCCACCCCAATACCGTCTGTTTCGCATGCAAGATGCACGTTGGAGGGGTTTGGTGGAATGGAGCGCGAAACAACGCACAAAACATTGGATTTGGGGCTATAGATCCAATGACAGAGGATCAACGCGACGGGGGGAAGATGCTCGACCAGATGAACAGTGGGGACGGGTGGGACCAGGAGGTGACACTAGCTAAACTGTCGAGTAATGAAATTTTAATGGGCAGGGTCAAAGTGGTAAGATCCGCGGGAACCATCAGATCTTTAAGGATCAACAACTGCGATCAATCCATGGGAGAACATATATGGGGGAATGGGTAAATGGATGGAAAATAGGAGGAAACCCTGACGTCCATCCGATTTGGGAGATCGAGGGCTTAGATTCAAAGGGGGGTAAATACCATTACTGAGAAAATATAAGTGAAGGGGGCTTCGAGATAGGGCACAGAGAGTTAAGCGCTTGGTTCCGACGATTGGACACATGGAGAAAACGGGCAGAAGATTTAAGCCCTCAGGGGATCGCATCGGCAGGGTAAAAAAGAATGGGAACGAGGAAACTTGCGATGTGACAATGGGATGAAGTGCCGATGGAGCACTAGCCATTGGATATGGATTAGATCAACAGCTGAGATAAACTACGGAGGGATGGAGGGTACGGACGGGTTTGTGGGCTGGGTGCCTCTGCAGTAAATCTCAGCCGTTGGATGAAGATCTTCTGTGGTCAAAAGAGTCAACTGCGAGGGCCTTGGGAAGTACAGGCCACCTTATTCGGGTGCCCCCGCAGTGAGCCTGAGCCGTTAGATTTCCGCGATCAATGGTGGAGATTGTATCGGGGGCATAGTTGTCGGAGCTGGGTTTTATAAAGGAAAGGGGCTAGAAGGATAGGAGCGGGAAAGGTCCCATGGAAGAAAGGAGGATCGGGGCTAAGAAGAAAAGGAGTGAGGGCTAGCGCCTGGTCATGGGCATAGGTTTATATGGAAGAAAGGCTAAAGACTTAAGTCCGCAGGGGCTTAAGGCCTAATATGCAATAGAGCGGAAATAGGCTTGAAAAACAGGTTTTAGACCTTTCAAAAGCATTTCGATAGATTAGAAAAGGGGTTCTAAACCATCATAAAGAGGTCTAATGGTTTAAGAAGGGTTTTTAGAGGGAAATGAAGGATAAAATGAGGATCAATGACCCTTTTAAGGGGTGAATAAAAATGGGATGAAGGGGTGAATATGGAGAAAGCAAATGAAGGGGAAATGATGAAGAATGATGGTGGGATAACAGGCTTTCAAAACAGTTTTCCTGGGACTAGCCAGGCTTCTTGGAATGTTCTTTTGAAGGAAACAACAATGAATATTATTGTTAATTCAGAGGACACCAGAGGCTTCAAGAATGAGTATTTTTCTATGAAAATAATCTCTTGAAGGATCACACAACAAATTTAGCCATCACATGCTGCAACAAATTTTACTGATGGCTAACATAGTCTTAGTCCCAAAGAAGAATGGGAAGTGGAGAATATGTGTTGATTAAAGGGAAATTAACAAGGCCAGAAAGAAAGACAATTTTCCTTTACCATTCATTGACCAAGTCCTAGATGGTATTTCAGGGAAGAATTTATTCTCTTTCTTGGATGGATTTAGTGGTTACAACAAGATCCAGATCAGCCTTGAAGACCAAGACAAAACTATATTTACATCTCCTTCGGGTACCTTTTCTTATACAGTTCTCCCATTTGGCCTATGCAATGCCCCTGCCTCTTTTAAAAGAGAATTTTTGAGTGTCTTTGTTGATCTTGTTCATGAATTTGTGGAGATCTACATGGATGATTTCACTCCTTATGGATGTGATTTCTAGGAGGCCCTCTCGAATCTAGGTAAAGTCCTGAGGAAATGTATTCAAATGGATCTCTCATTAAGCCCTAAGAAATGTGAATTCTTAATGAAGGCAGCGATTGTCCTTGGCCACTCCATATCTCAAGAAGGAATATAGGTGGACCCAAACAATATTGCTATCATAAAAAGGGTCCCTACCCCTCAAATTCAAATAGATGTTAGGAGTTTCTTGGTATTAGTTGGTTACTATAGAAGGTTTATCAAGAAATTTAGTAAATTGGCTTCACCATTGTTTTTATTTCTGACCAATGATTCATATTTATGTTGGAAAAGTAGCTGCCAAGAGGCCCTTGAAAAATTAAAAGAAAAATTGACCATTGCACCCATACTTAGGGGTCCCAATTGGGATATGCCTTTCCATATCCATACTGATGCATCAGAAAAATTTATGGGGGAATCCTTGGGACAAGTATATGGTAAGTTTCCCCATGCCATTTAATTCATTAGTAAAAATCTGTCTAAGGTTGAATTGAACTACATTGTCACTGAAAAATAACTCTTAGCCATTGTACACTCCCTAAAACAATTCAAACACTATATCGTTGGATACCAAAATTTTATGCATACTTATCATTCATCTATTAAATATTTGACGAATAAGCATGATGTGAATGCTAGAATAATTAGATGGTTTTTATTATTACAACAATCTGATTTAACTATCATTGACAAGCTAGGAAAATAAAATGTAGTTGCAGATTTTTTGTTTGCAACATTGTCTGCAGATAATGAAGATATGGTCGATGATAAAATTCCAAATGAGAGCCTATTTTCTATCTCATTGCTCTCTCCCTAGCTTACTGACATAGAAAACTACCCAGTTTCTAGGAGGTTTCCTCCAAATATTTCATCTAGGGAAAAGGGAAGAGTTGTGAGGAAAAGCGCCCCTTCCCCTTGGATTTGGGGCAAACCTTTTAGAATGGGAGTGGAAAATTTTTTGAGTAGATGTGTAAGGGAAGAGGAACTCTTTGACATCCTCTTAGCATGGCTTGATGGGCCCTGTGGGGGTCATTTTTCTTCTAAGAGGAAAAATTCCAAAGTTATACACGATGGATACTATTGACCCATTGTCCTTCAAGTTGAAAGAAGGTATACCAGTATATGTGATCAGTGCCAAAGGATGGGGAAACCTACACCCAGGGATGAGATGCCTTTACAACCTCAAGTGACCTTAGATCCATTTAAAAAGTGGGGCATGGATTTCATTGGGCCAATTTATCCACCATTGGGATATAGAAAATACATTATTGTGTGCACTGACTATTTGACAAAATGGCCCAAGAAAAATGATATCAAAGAAGAAACATAACAGAAAGTGGTTGAGTTTTTAAGGGATAACATTTTCTAGAAATTTGGGTATCCGAGGGAGAATGTCATTGATCAAGGAGATAAATTCACATCACATTTGATTGAGAATCTCCTAAGTCAACAAAATATATAGCATATAACATCTACTTCCTATCACCCTCAAGAAAATGGGCAAGTAGGGGTCACCATTAGGGAATTGGAGAGCATCCTCACCAAGGTTTTTAGCAACAACAAGATATATTTGTAAAACATATTAGTGGAGGCCACTTGGGCCTATAACACCACTTGGAAGACAACCACTAAATTTAATCTATACAATTTAGTTTATGGGAAGAAAGCTTTGTTGTCTATTGATTTTGAGTATAACACTTTGAAAATGATAGCACAATTTGACTTAGATATCACAAGAGCACAACAAGAAAGGTTGCTCCAACTGAATGGCTTGGATGAGATCAGAATGCAGGTTCTCCTACACATTGAAGTTATACAATTGCAAAGGAAGGTCTGGCATGATGAGCATATCAAGGAAAATATTTTTCAAGAAGGGGATTGGGCCTTATTATACGATTCTAGTTTCAAATATTTTAAAGGGAAATTAATGACAAGATGGTTAGGCCCATGCCTAGTATAAAAATTTCATGACAATGGAGTTGTACATATCAGAAAAATCGATGAGGAGGGGATCCCCTTGCTTGTCAATGGTTATAGGCTGAATTTATATAGGAGACTTATGTCTAAGGTAGAATTCATTAGTATAATCAAAAGAGAATTCAATGTGATTGGGAGTTTTATGGCTTCTAGTTCACAACCCTCCTAGAAAAAACAAAAACAAAAAACCTCTCTGAGGTAGTCCTGGAGAAAAAAAAAAGAGGAAGAAAAATAATAAAGATCCCTAGGTGAAAACCTCCTCTAAGGCACTTAGAGAAGGCATGTAGGTTGAAAATATCCTCATAGGTAGCCTACTTGTCTAAAAAAAAACAAAAAAGAACAACACAAAATAAAAGAACAACACAATATGATGCCATGATTTCCGACCTTTCTCTTGTTTTGCAGGATTGTGCACAATGACCTATTTCATGGCTACAAACTCAAAAAATTTCAAATTTTCCTCCATTCCTCCATCCATTCACTTCTTATCCATAATACCCACTCATATGATCACCTCTCTCCATGATCATATTAGCTTAAACTCCAAGTTTCACCTCCTCTCTGTGGTGCTACAGGAAGGATGTGTATTGCTACAAGAAGGTCCTCTGGTGCTACAAGAGGGTTCTAAAAATTTACAGGAGGGATATATAAGGGAAAGGACAACCCACAAAAAGCCTTATGACCTTGAATATGATGAAGAATTTTCCCTCATTCTTTTCCACTGTCCATCCATCACTCATACATCTCACTTCACAAAAGTATTCACTCGAATTCTCCACTTTGTCCTACCTTTTAAAAATATATATATATATATATATAAACACATAAGCCATCATCTTCATTTTTGTAAGTCTACACCACTCCCTCATGATCCTAGTATTTTCCTAAGGACTTGTTATAATTTCTCTCATCACCCTCATGTAGATTGAAGACCCCAAGGGGAAAGGAAAGGAATTCTACAAGAAGAAAACCTCCTCCTATAGCAGCCTGTGAAATTACCACAGAAAGCATTTTTATTTTTTTCTCTCATCATAGGGGACGATGGAACCTTATGAGACAACTTTGAAGAATTCATAACACTCCTAGGAAGACTTTACACTAGTATTAGCAGCTTGGACATCAACGAGGTACCTTCACACACAAAAAAACACATCAGTCAAGTATCATGAAGAGAAATGAATGAATGCACATAAAATAAGACAAGAAGTTAAATCCCTGGATGTAAATACTATGGTCCATCTCCAACATACAAATCTCTGGAGCAGTTCGATCATGAGGTAGGCTCAGGTATTGCAAACTCGTACCTCCACCCTATGTGTAAATAACTAAAATGTTATAATGTCAAGAAGCAATGTTTTAATACGTTGGAGGTGGCTAGTTAACTTGGCCACCTTTGGATAGTGAACTAAAAGTGATGGTAAGCACTCATGTAACATGGAGGTGTCATATCTACTGAGTTGGGATCACTGTTTGTGGGTGGTGATTACAAGGGAAGGAAGAATGATTCCTCCAAGTGGGGACAATGGTCCAAAAGAGGAAACCTTGTGTGATTTCCATGTCATCATAATGCTCCAAGCCCACACAAAAAAAATGGAATATTATGTACTGAGGCTTGAATTATTTTTCATATTTTCTAATTTCAAAAACAGTTAGAGAAAGGGACAAGCTTTGGTGCCACCGAGGAGTTTGGAGCCCTGCTTTGAAATTGCAATAGAAGGGAGCTGCAGACAGACTTGAAATTTCTACAGGAGGGATGAGAGACTGCTACAGGAGGAAGGAGAAGTTGAAAAGGGGCCACAATGGCTCAAATTGGCATCCAAAACACCACATATATCCATGGATACATAAATATAAGTAACTGTCACCATCCTCACATCCAAATTGCATGAAAATTCTATAACATGTGGGAGTTTAATTGTGAAAATAAGAGATCTTTCTGAACATTACTATGGTTGGAGAAGAGGGGGATTTTTTCGACAGATGACATAAGCACCATTTTCACTCACTCCTTCCAAAAATTAAAACACTATCTCACCACTAAATCCTTCAAATAACAAACCTCTCCCTCACTTAATTGACACTCAAAATTTACAACAGTAGAGATGGGGGGAGGATTCAACAGGAGGAAACCCTCAAACACTAAAATAATCAAATTACATGCTCCCTTGGTAAAGATTTTCAGAAGGCACTAATGGCTAGGATTCTTTGAGTTACTTAGGGGGTATGATGATGACCTTACCTTTGAATTTTCCAGGAACTTGAGTTCCCAAACAAAGGACAGTGCCACCAATGTTGTGAGAGGGCTAGCCATCTTCCTTAGCCCTAAAACCATTATCATAATAACAACCCTACCTCTAGGAATCAAGTCGATCAGGGAAGACAAAGCCTTGAGTGTCACTACAAGGAAGGATTTCTTCATGTCAAAAGATAAACTCGTGGAGGATAAAAATGGAGTTCAAAGAGAAAGCTTGCCTTATCCTCGGGATGAGGTGGCTTACCACATCCTTAAGTACATATCCTCTTATGGAAAAATGAGTGTGGTGTATGCTTACCTCTTCAGATTACTTCATGAAATGAGATTCAAGGCATAATTTTCTCTTCCTAAAAAATTGAGTGTGTCATATTTTCTCCTACGATCAATCAGATAAATGAGTCAAAAGGTGAGAGAGGGAAAAAACCAACATCTAGCTCAACATGGACTCATCAAATTAATAATAATAGATGCCTTGATAAATTTGAGAATTCATGTCCTGTGATCTAAATTCATAAACATGGATAGGGAAAATTTCGGGACACACGCCATTACTCCTGGAGAGACACCTGCTTCTAACATTGGAGGCAGGGAGGGGAAAATAAAGGAAGAGGAAGGCACAAGAAAAAAGGAAGAGGAGGAAACAAGGACAGAAGAAGAAGAGGACAAAAAAAAAAGAGAAAGGAGAAGAATAATTTGACAGAGAAGGGGAGGAGAAATTAGTGGAAGGTACATCAAGTCCTAAGAAAACTTCTGAACCCAAAACAAAAGAAGGATCACCCCATAAAACAAGCTTATCTCTAAGAAATAATTAACAAGAAGTATTTTCCACCTTAGATACATTAGGAACACTTGTTAAGCCTAAGAGAAGGAGGAAAATACAAGGCCCTATATATTTTAATATGATAAAGAGAACCAAAATCAAACAAGGAAGACCAAAAACTCCTACAAAGGTCCCCATCACCATTGAAGAATCAACAAGAAAAAAACAGGAAGTAGGATCCACTAAAGGTAAAATTGAAGAAATAACGTCTCCTAAGCCTAAACCAAAGACACCTATAGCATATGTGAGGAGGCCTACCACCAGTTCAGCTACCTTCATGAAACCCAATACACCATCAACCCTCCAACAAGAAGAAAAGAGTGTGTTATAGGAGGGGTAGGGTGTGCTACAGGAGGGACAAACTATGCTACAGGAGGGGCAAAGTATGCTACAGGAGGGGAATAATGTGAAATTATAGGGGTAAAAAGTGTAATCATAGGGGGGGGGGAATGTGAAATTAGAGGGGAAAAAGGTGCCACAAGAGGGGTAAGGTGTGCCACAGTAGGAAAAAGGGAAGGAAGGTGAGCTAAAAGAGGAAAAAACCTCCCAAATGTTTTTTGAGAAGGACTCCCTAGAGCTACAATATCCTAGTTTATAGCCTAGCTTGGAGTCCTAATAAAAATTTATTGAAGGAGGGAGAATGATCCCTGAAAAATTCACAATCCCACTTCTTTATGAACTAGAAATAGAAAGGTGAAGGGCCCACAGGTGGATACAAATTTCTAGATAAAATAATGTGGAAGATGTGGGATTGAAGGAGGAAAAATTCAAGGAGATGGGAAAGGAATTCACTGATTTGAGTCTATGGTGAAACAACAGTTACAGGAAGAGAATTTAATTTTGATAAAGAAGTTGCAAGAGAAGGAAACCCAACTTACCACCATGGCAAGTCTTTGTATGGAGGCACTGCAATGCAGGAAGCCTTCCAAATATTATGCTTGCTTTATCAAATATAAATGGCTACAATATCAAATTAGAACTCTAACTTAGCATGGTTCTTCTCCTTTTAAAAACTACAAATAATTTCCTGATTTTTAAGAACAAACTAGTATAGTGGATAGAGAAAAAATGGTTGAATTCTATATGCATAATCTCATACTGACAAATATGAGCCACTGGGATCTAAATTCAAGACTAGGGGACATGCAGTTGATGTCTTTGGAATATTGGATAACACATGAAGAGATAAGGGCTGAGGAGGTGAAAAGAGTAATGGAAAAAGAGGAGAAGGAACCCCTATACATTAGAGCTGAGATAATGAGGCCCAAGGCTATCATTAGCAATCATAGCCTCATCTAAAATGATTTTTTTTTGGCACTAAAGTACATTGAGACACAGGAGCAAACCATTCTTCATTTTGAAGATACCTTTAGGTTTTTGGGAGAAGACAATCTACAAGATTTCCTGTTAGGTCCCTATATTACTAGTATAGTCCCTTATTGTTGTTAGTGTAACCCCCTTATTGTTATTATTGTACCCATGTAACCCCCATATTGTTATTATTATGCCCTTAAATTATTATTGTTAGGTTGGCTAGGATTACATTATGGCCCCACTAAGATTACATTGTGGCCCTGTGGACTCCTATATATATAAAGGAAGTTTTGTAATTTCAATCATCCAAGAATTGTTCATTCATGTAATGTATTGGAGGTTGCCCCCTCGAAGTGGCTTATTTCTAAGGCATTGATATCTCTTTTCTTCTATTTTTGCAGCTGGTTTCACAACATTTGGTATCGGAGCTTTGGATTCTAGGATTTCGCTGCTTCTAATAGGTCATCGTGGAATTTTCACTATAAAAATTTTTCTGTGAAGGTTCAGAAGTTGAAATTTATAGAGTGCGAAGCCGAAATCTTGAGCAACATCATCACAAAATTTCAAAGCTTGGTTCGTAATATTTTCAGAGATATGATCTGTGGAAGTTAGGGATTTTTGCAGTCTCCTCAATTTAACCTAAATAGGTCATCGTGGAATTTTCACTATAATTTGTTTTCTACGAAGGTTCAGAAGCTGAACGTTTTATAGCGCGAAGCTGAAATCCTGAGGAAATGTGTCACAAAATTTCAGAGCTTGGTTCGCAATATTTTCGGAGATATGATCTGTGGAAGTTAGGTATTTTTTAGGCTCCTGAATTTCATCTCAAAGAGGTGATCATGGGAAAATATTTATAACTCTCTCTCTGAGCATCAGATTGGAATTCTGCAAAAAGTGGCTGGAAGTACACGAACTTTAGTTTCCTATATGTTAATTTTAGAGCCAAAGGAGAAAACAATGACACATGACAAGTCGTACAAGTTCACTCTACTGAACCAGTCCATAATTAGGTCATTGTGGGAGATTGGACATAACTTTGAATTGAAGAATCCAAATCAGGTCAGACTGGTGGCATTCGAAAGAGGATTCAGAGGGATACCTCGGGGCTATATTTTAGATATTGAAGATACAAAATCATAGAGATAATTCAATTTCAATATCGAGCTCCTCAAAAGCAAGAAAAAGGTTTGTATTTGTTTCGAATTACATAAGTCTCATTTGAAAAAAAAATAGTTTGAATTTATTCCAAGGGAATATTGAAGAATAGATATCAGTATTGGGTTCTAAAATTCCCCCTAAAAATAATTAAACACCCAGTAAGCCTTCAGAAGGCTTTACTATGACTCATGAAGATGAAGAAACACAACATGAGATATCAAAATTACAAGAGAAAGTGCACCAAATTTTGCTATTGCAAAGAGAAACAAAAAATTAAATGGAAGTTTTGAAGAAAGGCATGGAAACTAAGATGGATGGTTTGAAGAAATGCGTGGAAGCTAAGATGAATGGTTTGGAATCTAAGATGGATGGCATGGAAGTGGGCATGGAAGCTAATATGGATGACATGGAAGCTAGGATCGATGAAAAAATGAAAGACAACATGGAAAACATGAAGAATTATATAAAAGTTGACATCGAAGGTTGGGAAAATTTGATACAATAAATGTTTCCTAATGGTGAAAATATAGTAGAAGAAATTCATGATGAGAACAAAATAAATGTTAATCGTGATTTCATAAACTCTAATGTTGGCTGGAAGAACCACCATATTCCAAAAATGGATATGAGGAAGTTTGATGGAAAGGATCCTGTAACATGGATATTATAGATGGAGCAATATTTTGATCTCCATAATGTGAAAAACACACAAAAGGTACACATTGCAGCTTTACATTTAGAACAAATTACATTTGTATGGTATTGATGGCTTTGCTCCCGTAAAAAAATTGTCACTTGGTCAATTTTTACGGAGGAAATGATAGCACATTATGAGGATACAAAGAGAAACACCTTCTTTATCCAATTGATAAATCTCAAAAAAAGGGTTTACTAGGGGAGCACATTGAGGACTTTCAAAAATTGAATATAAGGGTAACTGATATTCCAGAGGAACACATGATTGATCTCTTAATAGGTACTTTAAAGGATAACATCCAACATGAATTTTTCGTTTTGGAACCTGATTCATTGGAGAAGGCATTCAGGTTGGCAAGAAAAATTTAATGTAAAATTATGGCGACAGCGAAGCCTACCACTCACTTCTATAAAGAGGGAAGTGTTGCTACTCCTAGATTTCCCCAACCTACAAGGTTGACACCACAAAAATTGGAAGAAAAAAGAGCAAAAGGGCTTTGCTACAGTTGTGATAGAAAATACATTAAAGGTCATAAGTGTGTTTAGAAGAAATTATTTTACATACATTGTGAAGAGGAAGAAGAAAATGAACAAGAAAAGGATATACACTAGGAACCAAACTTAGAAGAGGAAGAAATGAGTCCGACCATATCGTGTAATGCATTGGCAGGAATTACCACTCAAAATCTCAAGATAGAAGGACATATCAAGAAGAAAAAGGTAATAGTGTTGATTGATTCAGGTAGTACCCATAATTTTATTCATTGTAAGGTAGCCAAGGAATTGAATTATGTCCTATACCCAGCACTAGAATGTCAAGTGATGGTTGCAAATGGAGGAAATGTAAATTGCTTGGAAAATGCCATAATTTCAAGCTAACCATGGGGGAATATGTATTGAAGAGTCCAATTCTTTCCATTCCTATGGGCGGTGCTGATGTTGTACTAGGAGTACAATGGTTACAATATTTGGGGATGGTAGCTTTTGATTTTCAAGAACTTTTCTTGAAATTTTTTTCAGAAGGAAAGGAAGTCGAATTACAGGGTATTGTAGGGAAGTTGGGAAAGATAATAAGCTCTAATGTCATGACAAAGCTTCTAAAGAAATAAAAACGAGGCATAATTGCACAATTATGCTCACTAGAACTTCCAACATCAAAATCATCTATTTTTGCAGATCTCCAAAAATTCTTGGAAAATCATTCCAAGGTTTTTGAAACTCCCAAAGGACTCCCACCTATTTGTGATCATGATCATGCTATTCATTTGATTCCAGGAAGTGTTCCTCCAAACATCAGGCCTTATAGATATTCTTATGTCCAAAAGAGCAAAATTGAACATATGATTGCAAAAATGTTAGAGGCTGGTATAATTCAGCCTAGTCAAAGTTATTTCTCTGCTCCTGTAGTATTGGTACACAATAAGGATGGATCATGGTGCATGTGTCCGGATTATAGGGAGCTCAATAAGCTCACCATTAAATATAAATTTCCCATTCCTATGATTGATGAATTATTGGATGCATTACATGGAGCAATTTATTTTACCAAGTTGGATCTTCATTGAGGATATCATCAAATTAGAATAAAGACTAAAGATATTCCGAAAACATCATTTCGAACTCATGAGGGTCATTATGATTTTTTGGTCATGCCTTTTGGCCTTACCAATGCACCTTATACATTTCAAGGGTTGATGAATTCCATTTTCAAACCCTTCCTTATAAAATTTGTGCTAGTTTTTTTTTATGATATACTAATCTACAACAAGTCTTGGAAGGATCATGTTCAACATGTTGACAGGGTGCTCAAACTATTGCAGGAGAAACAATTATATGCAAAAACATCCAAATGTTTCTTTGGAGGACAAGAGGTGGAATATGTAGGTCATATTGTATCTCACGAGGGTGTTAAGGTAGACCCTAAAAAAATTAAATCCATTAAAGAATGGAAAGTCCCCACAACCATAAAGCAGTTGCGAGGATTTCTCAGGTTAAGAGGGTATTATAGCAAGTTTGTTAAGAATTATGGGAGAATAGCAGCACCTCTAACAACATTATTGAAGAAAGATGCATTTTCATGGACTCCTAAAGCAACTAAGGCCTTTAAACATCTTAAAGAGTCAATGTGACTAGCACCGGTCTTAGCTACACCAGACTTCACAAAAACCTTTATTGTGGAATGTGATGCCTCAGGAAACGAAATTGGTGTTGTTTTAATGCAAGAAGGAAGACCCATTGCTTTTGAAAGTCATCCAAGCAAAGGAAAGTATTTACAGAAAGCTATTTATGAGAAGGAAATGTTAGCAATACTGCATGCATTAAAGAAATGGAAAACTTACCTAATGAAAAGACACTTCAAGGTAAAAATTGATCATGATAGTCTTACACACTTTTTGGAACAAAGACTATCTTCAGAAGAGTAGAAAAAATGGGTCACAAATATGTTGGGTTATGACTTTGAAATAATCTACAAAAAAGGGAAGCTAAATGTTGTTGTAGATGCACTCTCAAGAAAGAATTAATAGGTGGAAGCATTGCTTTGTGCCATTTCTATTATCCAACCAGATTGGATAACCGAAGCAAAGGATGAATGGAAGAAGGACGAAGAAGTGTGGACACTCATTCAAAAGTTGCAGCAAGATCCTAGTACATCTGATACATTTATTTGGAAAAATGATTCCTTATGGTACAAATATCGCTTATATCCTTGTAAGAATTCCCAACTAAAACAAAATATTTTTTTGAAATTGCACACTTCTCCTTTAGGAGGACACTCGGGATTTTTAAAAACTTACCACAGGGTGAAGAAAGAATATTTTTGGGATGGCCTTAAATCTGATATTCAAAAGCTTGTGGCGGAATGTTTGATTTGAAAATAGAATAAAGTTGAGACAATTAAGACCTCGGGTCTTCTACAACCTTTATCCATTCCAAGTCAACATTGGGAGGAGATTTCAATGGATTTTATCACAGGTTTACCTAAGTCCGAAGGAAAGAGTGTCATCATGGTGGTAGTTGATAGACTTACTAAGTATGCACACTTTTGTGCATTATCTCATCCATTTAAAGCAAGTACAGTTGCTACTACATTTATGGACACAATTCAAAAGCTACATGGAAACCCAAGGGTTATTGTGAGCGACAGAGATCCCATTTTTACTATAAATTTTTGGACGGAGTTATTTTCTTGTTTGGGTACTCAATTAGCTCATATCTCATCGTATCATCCTCAATCCAATGGTCAAACTAAGATAGTAAATAAATGTTTGGAAGGATATCTTCGTTGTTTTGTATCTGATAAACAAACACAATGGGTCAAGTGGTTACCTCTCATTGAATGGTGGTATAACACTTCCTTCCATACTGCAGCAAAAATGACCCCACTTATGGCACTTTATGGTTATCATCCACCATCCATCACATCATCTTTAAGAGAAAATTTGAAGGTTCAAGCAGTGGAAGATCACATCGAGGATCAACAAGAAGTTCTCTAGCTCTTAAAGGATAACATGAATTTGGCACAAAATCGAATGAAACAACAGGCAGATCAACGTCGTAACGAGAGAAGTTTTGACATAGGAGACTGGGTATCTTTACGGCTACAACCATACAAAAAAATGTCCCTCAAGCAAGCTAAGAAGGATAATAAATTATCACCAAAGTATTATGGTCCTTACAAGGTGTTGCAAAATATTGGTACTATGGCATACAAATTGGAGCTTCCTTCTTCTTCACGAGTGCATCCAATTTTCCATGTTTCATGCTTAAAGAAGGTTATATGAGAAAATATTCCAGTTCAAACAATATTTCCAGAACTTGATGAGGAAGGAAAAATCATATTGGAACTTGAAGCGATCACGGAAACAAGAACTCAACAACTATGAAATTGATCAATTTCAGAGTATCTCATCAAGTGGAAGAACTTACCCACTGAAGGTTCTACATGGGAGGATGAGAATTTTATACAGAAGCACCCAGAGCTACTCAAGCGTTGAGGACAACACTTTTTTGAAGGAGAGGGGCATGTTAGGTCCCTATATTACTAGTATAGTCCCTTATTTTTGTTAGTGTAACCCCCTTATTGTTATTATTGTACCCCTGTAACCTGCATATTGTTATTATTGTGCACTTAAATTATTAGTGTTAGGTCGGCTAGGATTACATTATGGCCCCACTAAGATTATTTTGTGGCCCTGTGGACTCTTATATATAGAAAGGAGGTTTTGTAATTTCAATCATCCAAAAATTATTCGTTCATGTAATGTATTGGATGTTTCCGCCTCAAAGTGGCTTATTTCTAAGGCGTTGATATCTCTTTTGTTCTATTTTTGGAGCTGGCTTCACAACATTTCCAGATGAGATGGCATGCTTTACCACTCAGCTTGCAACACAGATAATACCACTCTCTTGAAAGGTCAAATAATGCCTTTGAGAAAACACCATTATACAAGATAGCAATGAAGATATTGAGGATTCAATGGATAAGATTGACACTCAGTCCACCTTTACCACTAGGCCTACATGAAGGAAAATACCAGGAAGAAGAGCAGAAGGATTCGATTGAGGTAGAGAAGAATGCATGGTTTTACCCACTAGAGGGAACTCCATCTGAGGTGCCTTCAGATGTCAGGGAGGCCACCAGGGCCATGAGAGAAGTGCACATGGATGACTGAGTTTCTTAGAGGATGAGCAACAATTTTAGCAGGGGGTGATGATGAGGCTCATGAATAGGTATATTATAAGGGTCATGATGCCATCCTCTAACTTATTAAACTATCTCTTTATCACATTTATTTACATTTTTAGCTATATTATGGTGAGTGAGAGGGGTAAATAGTATTTTTCATGTCATGTAGCCTAATGTGGTTTAATTACAAAGAATGGAGCATTTTTGAGATATTTTCCATGCAAGGGATCTAAGTAGACAGCAAGGAGAGAGTCTAGGAGGTTTTCCACCTTCTTAACTCCATTAATCAACCTAGGATCAGAAATATCTCTCTCTCTCATCAGCTCTAGGTCATTAGCATCCAATCCACTATGAGTGCAAGTGGAGTAATTATAAAATATATCCACCATCCTCGAGTTGAAGGAGACAAACATTCCTAGTTTCTAGGGAGCTGCTAGCAGCTACCCTCTTGTATAAATAAATAAGAAGAATAGCTCACTAGGATTTGAGTTTTGTTTTCAGCTAGGTATCTATTGAGCTCAAGAACTTGGCATTGTCATTGTGACTATTATCTGATATATTAGACCTTTTATTTGATGATAATGAGAAGCTACTTATTGAGTTATCTCTGAGTTAGTTCCATAGGGCTGAGGCTCTTGGGTTTGGGCCCAAACCAGTGGCTTAGGTTCCTATTTGTATTTGTATTTCTTTCAGTTTCAAGTATTCATTAGCCTCTTGAATTTCAGTAGGAAATAATCCATCAAAACCTATGGTTGCAACCTCTACTTCACCTCTCTTGTGGGAGCATGAATGGAAGGATTCACCACCATATCCCAAAAACATTATGTTTATGATTTCTTGGAAAAATATTTGTGTTACTTATCTTATTCTGCATGTGGTTTTTGTATCTTAAGAGTTTTTTTTTAATTATATCATATTTATGGCATAAATTAGATATAATTTGAATTCAACTCATCTTTTCCACTACTAGTTGTTTCATTTTGTCAATGATAAATGGATGTATGCATGTGCTAATGGTATGGATGTTTGGATATGTAGACAGGGGAACCTTCACCACCTCCATATTGGACTCCCTCACTTACTCTTATGAAATCCAAATTCTATCTTAAAAATTTTGTTTCATGAGATCATTTTCCTAGGACCACCGAGAAAGCATCCCTCCTAGTGAAAAAAACGTATTCAAGAGGCTTTGATCTTGGCTAGTGTATTTGACCACCATTCACTCATTTTCCTAAAATTCCATCCACCTTTCCACACCCTTAAACCATCATTTTAATCTCTTAAGCCTTCTTGGAAACCCTCCTGTAGCATTACAGGTCCTCTTGTAGCAATACAGGGCTCTTGTAGCAGCCACCTGTAGCACACCTGTAGGACCTCATTCTTCCAGCAGTTTTGATCCTTACTACAACTTAGACTTATTTTAGAAGAGTATTGACCCCCAACTATGATTTCATGATAAAGGGAAACTCCTAGGTCACTCCAAAGCCTCCTTTTCCTTCACTAAAGAAACAAAATAGTGTTAGTTCTCTCATCACATATTTTGTACAAGTAGAACATTGATTTACGTGTAAGTGTGAGCTAGTTTGATGATACATAAAGTTCTGAATTATATTTTAATAGGTTATGCAAGAGTAGTTAGCTTCTTTTCTGCAGTTAGATCTGATAACTAGATGGATGATTTCCAGATAATGTAGTTTCCTTTCTACAAGTAGTTTAGCTCTTTCCTTTTCATGAATTGTTTCAATCTCATTTGCAAGTTGAAGTTAATGGAATTTTATTTTTCTTAGTTAGAGGTAGCTTCTAAATTTCATCTTCATTAGATAGTTTTCATTCTAGTAGAAGGAATGGTCTTGGAGCACTATTGATCAAATATCCTAGTTGAGGGTGGGATGAGTAGAATCCCATATGTTGTGCATATAGCACTATCACCTATAATTTTGTATCAACTCCACGTTGATAAATAGAGTTGAGTATCCCTTGGGAGTTGCAACACTCTTGGTGTAATACTGAGGCTCACCAGTTATCATTTTCTGGTGACCAGGATGAATTGAATAAGTTATTTTGTGGAACTAATCCATTATGAGTTTCTTCAAGTCGTTCACACGAGGTACATACCATCTTTATTTGAAGAACAACATACCATCATTAGTTAGCTTGCAATTATTTCTTATTGTTCCCTCTAGTTCCTCTTGTAAGAATTCCTTCACACACTGGAATTTATCATCATGTAGTAATGCCTATTTAATCCTTTCTTTGGTGTCAATTTCACAAGTTCCCATAGCTTCCAAGTGAGCTACTTGTATGCTTCTACTAAGTGCATTTGCTACCCAATTTTTCTTTCCCTTAATATTCTTGATTTCAAAATCAATTTTGTTAATCAAAGGCAACCATCTATCCTATCTAGCATTCAACTTGGGATGATTAAACAATTATCTTAACCTTCCATTATCTGATATCAACACAAACCTTATCCCAAGAAAGTAGTGGCTCATCTTTAATGCATGCACAATTTCTACTAGCTCCAATTCATGAGTAACATAGTTCCTATCATGCTGATTTGATTTCCTTGATTAGTAGCGGATTACTTTTCCTTCTTGTAATAGGAATCCACTTAATTGTTCATTGCATGAATTGTTGCAAACTAGGAAATACTTCTCTAGGTATATTATTCTTAGGATAGGTGCATTGATGAGAAAGTGCTTAATTTTCTCAAAGCTAGTTGTACACTCTAATATCCATTGAAATTTAACTCCTTTCTTCTGTAAAATTGGTTTTGTATTTCTTATTTTAAATTGCTCAGAATTTGGCTTTATTCTTGGATTGATCATAAAAATACTTTGAATTTATAATAGTGTCTTTCAATGTATTTTCTTCATAAAATTAAATTATGCCTTGGTAGGACTATGGTAGATCATTTAGATATCTCATAATTTTCACCTTCTCATCCTTGATGTAGAGCACAAACCTCAGTAGTTCCCAAAAAAATTTAGTGTAGGCTTCCAAGGTGAGTTTTCCTAGCTTGAGCTTTGACATGAAACTTTTTGATTTTGATATCATAATACCTCTTAGAAAGGTACCTTTCGCAGAAATATTTCTCAATGTTTTTCCAAGTCAATTCCTCTTCTCTGATGCCTTTGACATTTCTAAGATCTTCCCACCATTTGTCAACTTTTCATTTTAAGTTAAAAAATGATGGTTTTGCCTTCATATTTTCAGAGTATTAATGGACTCTGAAGTACTTCTTTAAGCCCAAAATCCAGGCTTCTAGTTCTTCACTCTTCTCAATCTATCCATTAAAGGTAGGGTGATTTCATTTCTTTAAATCTTCCATAATTGTGTTTTTCTCACTCTTCCTTTGCTAGTGGTGTCTTTCTATCATGTTTGTAGCAATAAATAATTAGTCATGGTTATTTGTTTTTCTTTACATAGTGTTGAGTGGTTTTCCTCCTCTCACTATTTCTTCACTTGTGTACCAATGACTCTTCACTGGACTCCTCTCCTAATTGTTCTACAAATTTCACAATTCCAGGGCCCGTCGAGCACCATTTCTGCCTGATGTCGACAAGATTCCTGTCGGTTCGCGTGAAATTTGTCGCTCCCTTTAAATGAAAAATGACCTCTTCACACAGAAAATTCCTGGGCCACGATTCTATTTGGTGCATAAGTCCCGAGGTTGGTCCCCAACTCCTCGCACATTTCCCATAGTGATTCACTCCCCACTTTTCCACTGGTCGTATACCATACAACAAGACCTCGAGCTTGGGATAAGCCCCAAGCCCTTGGTCACTACGCCTGCGGTTTCATGGGCGTGTAGTCACTGGGGGTCTGGGGCTTAGTCCCGACCCCTTCCCCCAACCATTTTTGGAAAAAAAATTAAATAGTGGTCCACGCCTATGGATAGTAATAACTACTCATGGAGCATTGATAATGTGCTTCCCTCTCTTCTTGGAGGTCGCCCGTTTGAATCCCCTAGAGGCTAGTACGTCCATGAACCAAAATTTTATACCACCCTTGGGATTCCACGTGGCTGCTTGTCAGTGGGACACACGACTCCCATTCATAGGTCCACATAAATAACGCCAGTGAACCAATCAAAATCCATCAACCCTGAACCAATCACGTGAACCCACTGGGCAACCTTCCATTGACCCGAAATATATATTCAACTTGCATAGTCAACCTATTGATTCATCGTATGGACTTCCCAGTCAGCAGTCTTACACTTCAACTTGCAAAAACTTTAACTGTTTAGGAAAAAAATCAAAACGCAATATCTGGAGCATACAATATCGGTTTTGAGTGATTCAAGTTGTGCTAGATTTAGGTCGACGAGATCTACGTTTTGGAACTGATTTCAAGCACTTTTGAAAACTTTAATTTTTGAGAACTTTACTAATCCACTGGATCATTCGTCTCCACTTGAAGCTTTTGGACCTCCAAAAGATCATTTTTAGTCAAAAAAATATGAGGGTACAATTCCCTCACCCTTCAAATCTCAATCCATTTGTATTTTCTTGGATTAGCACATTTGAGCCCGACCTAAAGGTACTCCATGTTCCCTCGTTGTGAAGTTCTTGTTCTCATGTCAAGGATGGTATCTTGATGTAATTATTCAAGATATTCAGGAGACAAATCTTCAATTGTAGGAATCTGAACATTTTCTCCTTGATCTTAAATCAAAGGTGGGTCATATAGTCTCAATTTTTTAACACTAAAAACTGCATATATTTTCATATATGGAGGAAAATCTAACTGAAAGAAAATATTACCAATCTTTTCTAAAATATTGAATGAACCATATCTGATTCGTTTGAGTCTTTTACCTTCTCCTTGGAGTCTTCCCTTGCTAATGTAAATCCAAACTTCATCTCCCACATGAAATCTGTGATCAAAACGATTCCTATCATGACTTGTCTTTGTTAGTCCCCTAAATTGCATTCTTTTTTACCATTCTTCCCTTCCAAAATCGTAATCATTTACCCTTTTTTACCTATCTTATGCACCCTCATCCTGCACTAGTGCGAGAACGATGACACATTTTGCATAAACTTCATATTTTACATTTTTAACTTATCTTAGCATTTATTAACTATCTATTACGTGATTTATTGCTTAGAATTAATTTCGTAACTTATAGTTACCTCCTATGCTATTTAATAGATGATCACTTATCTTGATTGCTAATTTTTAGTGCAGAATAGATCCCGCACCAGCACCAGCACCGTGAATCTTGGCAGCAAATCTAGATCACTTAGGTTGATTGCCTGTTTTGGATATGATCAATGAGGATATATCTGAAGGCGTTCGAGTCCCAGCTATGACAACAGGAAAATCGAGAGTAGCTGAGATCAGACTTAAGAGAAACGGACAGCTGGAGATAGCCACGGCCTATTTTGTAAAAGTGATTTAATTTTGAAGGCCGAAAGCTTATTCTACAAATCAGTTATGTAATTTGTTGCAACGATTTCTGTAATTGACTATGTAATGGTAAACAATCCTTTTGGCCTATGGCTAAAAGGATCTATATAAGCAAAAATGTAAATAGGAAAAATAGTTAAATTTTTTGAGAATCGAATAGAACCAGGAGGCTGTAACAAGACTATTTTGTGTTATCGCCCAAACCTGGGCTGGATATGTAATCATATATGTAATTGTTTGAGAGTCTAATACGAAGAGCTCCACCTCATGTTTTGTACATTTTATCCTTGGCTTAAATATTTGATTAATTAATTCTAAGTAGCGTTTTCGTTTGAAAGGGAAACACGTTGGTTGGTCAAGGGCCTAGCCAAACCAGCACGTTCTCCCTCCTTGTTGTTCTTGCGATTTATGTTTAAACCGTTGAGTGTGATTTAATTTGAAGTCTTTAAATTTATGTTTGAGTGGAAAGCAGATCTGCTGCGTGAAGTATTTAAGTTGCATTTTTTGCACAGTTGATTTCTTTCCCTTGCCTGGTTCGAGCAGGAGGAGTTACCTGCACCAGTGCACGTTGGTGTGCTATTTATTTTCTACAAAATCTGGTTTATTTCCTTTGCCTGGTTCATTCCTGCACCAGTGCACGTTGGTGTGTTGTGTATTTCCTGCACATTGGTTTGGTTTCTCCCTGGTGCAAGAAGGAGAACTGTTCTCGCACCAGCGTTAGATAATATAATGCAACAAGTCTTTTTATCTTACTTCTAACAGCTTTCTTGCTTTCAGTCATATCTTAATTAAAAAGGTTGTTTTCTTATTCTTTATAGATATTCATCTTTACTATTTTATCACACTGCGGTAATGAATTATTGATTTCAAGGACCATACGTTAAGGTGCAAGAAGCTTGGATCGAATACAAGAACCAGTTTCTTGGTATTGGATCTGAGTGCTGTAGACTTGAGAAAGTTCAAATCCCTTGCACGAATAAAATCCTTTTTAGTAAAGACATTACTTTACACTTTCTGCATAAATCTTCGATTCCTGCACTAGTGGAGGAAGACTACACTAGTGCAAGATCGATTTTCGCAAGAAGGATATATTTACATATGCAGGATTGAAGGGGCCCATTTGTTGAAAACTGCTAATGTGTCTTTGCTGAAGGAAACACATTCTCAGTAGCTAATCAATATTTAGCTGGAGTGATTACTCCTCTTTATTTCTGAATCTCTTTTGCAAGTGCATTTCTTCTTGTTCTAGCCTCAGATTTTTTTGATGGTTTGAGTTTCCTCTTTCTTCTCTAAAGTTTGATTATGCAATTCTTCTTTTCAAAAGTAGGAGTTGATATTAGAAATATTCATACCATCTCTGGCATTTCTTGTGCTTCGTCTCTAAGTTTACGAATCCCCTGGTTTGACAATCAAGGATTTTTATTTAAGTGTAATTCCTGCACCCAACATTTTGGCGCCGTTGTCGGGGAGGCGATTTGATTTGGTAAGAATTTTCTGATTGTATAATAGAGGTAAGTTTCCTTTATTTTTGCAAGTATTTTTGAAGGAGTTTTTACTGGTGTTGATTGATTTTTGATAGCATTTTTACTAGAAATTGTTTTGATATTTTTCTTTCTTTTTTGAGATGAATGCCTAGGAAAGGTAAGGGTTCAAAGCCCACTAACAGCCAAAAGAATTTTTCTCACATTGGGTCTCCTTCTACAAGCAGGAAGCATAATTCAATCCAACCCCATCACGCAGGAACAATCCACCTGGATTCTGGTACTAACAACTCAGGTGTGGATCAACCTGTGGAAAGCGATACAAGCAAGAAGGAAACAATGGTAGACCAAAGAGATCATTTGGAATGGACTGGTGACAACCAGGTAAGTGAAGGACAATCTACTTTTGTGTTTCCAATTGTGGATCCTGATACTGTGTCCTATATGAAGAATATTGCACCGTCATCTCTCCCTCATTTCCATGGTAAAGTTCATGAAGACCCTGACTCTTTTCTATTTGAGTTCGATATTTTGTGTCGAAGTTATGATTATGCAACTAAGGCCCAAAAGTTAAGATTATTTCCTGTTACCCTCAAGGACTTAGCTTTACGCTGGTTTATGGGGTTAGGCGGAAAAACCATAAGTTCTTGGGACCAGATGAGGAGGTTATTTTTGTCTAAATATCAATAATATTGTAAAACTCGGGACATGTAGGATGAAATTTTTACAATCATACAAGATGGTGATGAAATGCTTGAAGATTATTTTGAAAGATTTATGTATATTTTACAAAGGTCAAAACTTAGGCTTGATCCCAACACTATTAGAACCTTGTTCCTAAGAGGACTTACTGATAATGCTAGAAAAAAATTGAATATGTTAGGACAAGGTGATATTTCTCAGTAAAATTTTGATCAAATTTGTGAATTATGCCGAAAATTTTCAAGGAATCAGTATAGATCCGATAGAGTAACTCGAAATAAAAATATAAAAACTGAATCTACTGATGCTATGATTATTGGAGTGGAAAATAAAATGGAAAACATGAAAATTGATATAATGAACACTGTTACTAAACAGTTAGACTCTTTAAAATTTCAACAAAAACTTATGAAGGAACAAGATTCATTATGTATTTTCTGTCCTAAATGTAGAGACAAGCATCCCCCTAAAGAATGCCCTCTTAACTTGAAAGAAACTAATAAGTGCGCTATTTGTGCAGAAGACAATATCACAAAAAAATGTCCCTCTATACCTGGACTTAAAGCAATATTTACAGGGGGGCAACCTGAAGCTGAACAATTGTATGCTATGGGAGCAAGAAAAAATTGGCCTCAGGTACGTGTAGGTATGGCTCCTAAATTTCCTCCACACTATTTTGGTTATAATCCACATGCATATTCATATCCTAACTCTCATCAGCAGTGGCATTATGGAAATCAATATCAGCATGGGAAACCTTCCCAACCATGGCAACAGGGTTGGAAAGGCCCAACTCATTCTCCATATTCCTACCAACCACCTATGCAACCATATCCATATACAAATGTACCTTATCCAATGCCTCAACTTCTGAGGTAGACCACCCCATTACCTTTACCTCCACCCTTCTGAACTTAGTTGCCTGCTCAACCTATGCCCAATCCTAATAATAATAATAAAGCAGTGCAAATTATCCATGTAACAAACCCGCAGTTGCCATTTGAATACCAGTATATTCCAGTTGGAGTTCATGATATTCAATTAAGATGAGGAAGGACTGTAATACCAGAAAATCAGAAACAACCTATGGTGATTGTTGAAGAGAAAGGGGAAGAGGAAACTCTTAACCATTCTCCGAAAATTGTCACTAAGCAGCCCTTACCCTCTGAGTCCTTGCCATCTTCTTCCAACCAACATCCCTTTCTAGAGAGGCTAGTAATGAAAAGAAGAGAGCATGTTTCTGAGACTAATTTGGCATTGGAACTACGAAATATTTTCATTAAGAGACCTTTTCTATAAGCCATTAAAGAGATCCCCATTTGTACCAATATTATTAGGGAAATTTGTCTCAAGAAACCCGGGAGGAAGAGATTGGGACCCCAAACTATTCAATTTTTTGGTAGGGCAGTAGAGTTAATGACGTGATGTGTGTCTGTGGAAAAATATACTGATCCCAAAAACCCTGTTGTCACAATTCAGATTGGTAATGTCCTTGTCTCTAATGTTCTTATAGACCTGGAGGCAGCCATTAATGTAATGAATACGAAAACCATGGATCAACTTCGGTTATCTCATATTCGCCCTACTCCCATTGTGCTTGAATTAGCAGATAGATCCAAAATTAAGCCTGAAGGAGTATTGGACGATGTGATCATCTCATTAGATTCTTGGGAATATCCTACTGATTTCATTGTGCTTTAGCCAAAGAACCTAGTAGGAGGACATCCCTTGATCTTGGGTCAACCATGGCTTGCTACATCCGATGCATATATTGGATGTCGTTCCGGAGATATGTATATTTCACATGGAGATTCTAGGAAGAAAGTTACCTTATACCCCCCTGCCAGATCCATTCAAGACCTTTGAGATACTTTATGGTTGGACCAAAGCAGTGATGAGGAGACTCAGTCTATTTCTCTTATTCATCATTATACTAGGTCTTCGCAAGAAGATGAGATTCAATATTTCCTGAACTATCTAGACACCATGCCTAACTTCGAGCCTTTGAGCCAGATTTTTAGCCTAGATTTCCAAGAAAACCATGATTCTCATTCTTCGATACCGATGTCTTTGACCACTCCTTTGAGTACTCCGGAGCCTGATATTACTCTTGTTGAGATTAGTCCTGGTAATTCTTTGCATATCAGTTCAGATTTAGACCCATCTCAGCAAGAGCAGCTTGTGAATTTGTTGCAAAACCATCTTAGTGCATTTTCTTGGGGCTATGAAGACATGAAGGGTATCCCTCCTGAAACTTGTACACATCATATCTATATTTAGGAAGGAACCCGACCTATCTGACAACCCCAAAGACGAATGAATCCAACTCTAAGAGATGTCGTGAAAGAAGAAATACAGAAAATTTTAGATCCTCGTTTTATCTATCCTATTTATGATATTCAGTGGGTCTCTCCATTAGTGCTAGTGCCTAAGAAAGGTGGAAGGTGGCATATTTGTATTTCTTATCATGAATTAAACAAAGCCACTCTCAAAGATTACTACCCTCTCCCTTTCATTGAGCAGGTGCTTGATACCCTTGCAGGAAAGAAATATTTCTCCTTTTTGGATGGTTTTAGTGGCTATAACCAGATACAGATTGCACCCAAAGATCAGGATAAAGTTACTTTTACATGCCCATGGGGTACCTTTGCTTATAAAGTGCTTCCCCTTGGATTATTTAATGCTCTGGCTACCTTTCAAAGGGTAGTCTTGGCTATTTTTGCTGATCTTGAATTTGTAGAAATTTACATGGATGAATTTTCTGTGTTTGGTAATTCTTTTCAGGAAGCTATCTAAAATTTGGAGAAAGTACTTCTTCTTTGCCAAGAAGCCCACCTTGCTTTGAGTGACAATAAATGTAGATTAATGTGCAAAGTAGGAGTGGTACTTGGCCATCTGATTTCTGACAAAGGTATCCAGGTTGATCCGGAAAAGATCAAAATCATTCTGCATCTTCCTGCACCCAAAACTCAAATGGAAGTAACAGTATTTTTAGGACATGCTAGTTACTATAGAAGATTCATTGAAAATTTTTATAAGATAGATGCTCCTCTTTTCCGACTTCTAGCTAAGGATAGTGAGTTTTATTGGTCCACGGCTTACCAACAGTCTTTTGAAACATTGAAGGAAAATTTGGTACAGGCGCCAGTTTTGAGACTTACAAACTGGTCCTTGCCCTCTAACATTTCTTCTGATGCTTCAGACCTGGCTGTTGGCGCAGCTTTGGGACAAGAGGAAGACAAGAAATCCTATGCTATTTATTATATTAGTAAGAATTTGTCTTTCGCTATATTAAACTATATAGTTACAGAGAAAGAGTTTTTAGTTGTAATCTTTGTAATTAATAAGTTCAGAAACTATATCACAGGATATGAAGTATTTGTTCATACTGATCATTTCGGAATTAAATACTTGATGAAAAAACCATTGAATAGCGGTATACTGACTAGGTGGTTGCTATTGTTGCAGGAATTCAATATTTCTATTGTTGATAGACTAGGAAAATCGAATGTTGTAGCAGATTTTCTTTCTAGACTAGATAATCTTGGTGACGTAACTCCTGTTAATGATGATTTTCTAGATGAACATATTTTTGCTATGTCTACAGATTCTCCATGGTTTTCTGACATCACCAATTATTTGGTTACTGGAAAAGCACCACCTCACTTGCCCGCCCGTGAAAAGCGGAACATTATTCAGAAAAGTGCTGCATACTCCTGGATTCAAGGAGACCTCTTTTACACTGGTCTAGATTTGATTATCCGTAGATGTGTAAGAAAGGAGGAAGTATTTGACATATTGAAATTTGCTCATGATGAACCTTGTGGAGGCCACTTCGCTGACATGCGAGCTGCATATAAAATATTACGTTCTGGCTACTTTTGGCCTTCCTTGTTTAAGGATGCCAAGTAGTATGTCAGGCGATGTGATAGTTGTCAACGAATGGGCCAACCTAACCAAACCAATGAAATGCCTTTATACCCTCAATTTATGATTAAGCCATTTGAAAAATGGGCTATTGATTTTGTAGGGCCAATAAATCCAACATCATTAGGTAAAAAGCATATTTTGGTTTGTATAGATCTTTTTACAAAATGGGTGGAAGCTAAAGCTGTTTCTTTTGCTACAGAAAAAATTGTTGTTGATTTTCTCTTTTTTGAAATCTTTACTAGATTTGGTGTGCCTAGAGAAATTGTTTATGACAATGGTCCACAATTTATTTCTAATCTGGTATAGGGAGTGATGGAGCAATACAAGATCCGGCACCAGAAGTCTACACTGTATCACCCACAAGCAAATGGCCAGGTGGAGTCGACAAACAAGGTGATCAAGTCCATTCTCACAAAGACGATGAATATGCATCAAAAATATTGGGCTGAAAGATTACTTGAAGCTTTGTGAGCATACAGAACCACTTGGAGAAATAGTGCGGGGCACACACCATATGAGTTGGTATACAACAAACAGGTTCTATTACTGATTGAGTTTTAGATCAAAACTTTTAGAACTGCAGTTCAACTAGGACTCAATCTTTCTGAGGCAGAACAACAACATCTTCTTCAGTTAAATGAGTTAGATGAATTTCGTAGAGATGCTGCTCAACAAAACATATTAATCCAGCAACAACGGAAAAGGTGGCATGACAAGTCCATTCAAAAAAAGCAGTTCCAACCAGGTGATTGGGGACTCCTTTATGATTCTAGATTTAAAATTTTTAAAGGGAAATTCCATACACGTTGTATGGGACCATATGAAGTAATCCGAGTATTTGAGAATGGAGCTGTAGAAGTCAAAACTATTGATGGACAGGATACAGTATTCTTGGTAAATGGACATAGATTAAAGAAATATTTTCAACCACTTTCCAAGAAATATTTTACACAGCAAGTTCAATAGAAATTTGGAATGGTAGTGGTAAATGGTAATACCAACCTCTTGAAAATTTGAATCCCTCTTCTTCGAAAAAATTAACAAAAATAAAATAAAAAAAAGTAAGAAAAATTAATTTTTTGTAACTGTGAAAATCAGTCCGCTGACATGATTGCAGAAGGATCAACCTGAAAACTAGCTTGCTGGAAAGAAGATCAAAAATTTCTAATAAAAAGAGAATGTTGCTTGATCTTTAGATATGCTAGTAACCACCGAAGTAAAAGTAGGTTCAACAGAACCAACCTTTATACAATTGGGGTAATTAGCATGGATATTTTTTTTCCAAGTAACGCTTAATTCTCGCTGCAGTTATTTTTTCTTGCACTAGTGCAGGCAGACCTTCCAGAAAATTTTCTACCTTTCTTCATATCCCATTTCATAATTTTCCCTCAGCTTTCTTCTCGAAATCCTAGTATAATTAACCTTCCCATATTCTTCTAAATTCACCCTATCCGCTTCGAAGAAATCCCACTTTAACCTTGAAATTTTTTCCCCTATCCCACTTCTATTTTCCCTCTTTGGTAATTTCCTGGAATCCCTGTGACAGAATTCATTCCCATTCTAAAATTTCCTTTTCACGCTCCTTTATTCCCTCATGAAGTTCATTGCAGGATCTTACATATAAAGAGCAGAAGGTTGTGCTCTGAAGCATCAAATGGCGAAGCAAAATTCAGAATTAGTTAAAGAAATCATGTGAAATCCAACCTATGTTTTAATTCTCTATCTTAACATTATGCTTGCACTAGTGCAAGCATATTTCCCTATATGATATGAGCAGAAAAGTACCAGAAGAATGATGTGATTTACGCGGTGCAAAGATCAATACAAGCATACACCTTATCAGCAGTAGTATAAATTATCATATGACATAAGAAAGTATTCATGATGAAAAAGTTATATGATGTTATTCATATCATTGATAAGCGGTTACACTATTATATTACTTAGGAGGAAATTAGTTGAAAGTACAAAGTTTTTTAAGTAGGAATCATGATCTTTTTAAATGAATGCTAAGTTTTTTTTTAATTATGAAGGAATGTGAAATCGTGTAATCGTTATTTGCATATAATCCACCCCATTCAACCATAATGTGAAATTTCCTTCACTCATAATCCCCCCCCACTCCTACGTTCACTCGAAAAATCTCTTCATTACTGTACATAACTGTTAAACCGTCGTCGCGCATACCAATTGAGCCTGACCAGAAATGATGAGTACCTACGACAGGTAAATCAGAGACACGATGGACAAATAGTTAAATCCTTATTTATGAAATTTGATCCCCTGGTGTTGCATGCAAGCCTCAGAACTCATCGTTCATAGCCGATAGCAGCAATGCCGCCAATTCAAAATGAACCCCTGTCTCTCAGAAATATTGAGAAAAATGTCGAATTTCGCAACTATCTTCCATTGTTGCGGGAGTCGGGATTTATATAGTTCCTGCATAAGTTCGATGGGTATGACAGGGACGTCGCCTTACAATTTCCAAGAAGCTTTAGAAACGACCAAGTGAGGATTGGGCCGCTCAAGTTCAGAGTCATGAAGAAATTTGTAGCAGTAGCAATAGGTTTGGAGAATACAGGAGTGGAATGGTTCAAGAACCAGAAGCTGGAAGGTAAACGATGGCAGTGTTTTGTCACGGATAAGAAGATCGAGGTCAATTGGAAACACGGAGTTCCACGCAAAGCCCTACTAGGTCAATAGCAGAATCTCCTGTTTGTTTTGTAGAAATTTGTGACCTGTGAAGGGAGATACACCTGTACCCTGGTGTATTATTTCAAACTGCTACAACATTTTGAATGAGGCCAACAAATTCATTGGAGGAAGAACTTCCCCTATTTTTTTCTCAAAAGTTTGGAGAAAATGGCTAGAAGTGTACAAAATGGAAGGGAGGACCAGGCCGATGCACGATTATACCACCACGACCTGATAAAAATCCTAGTCTTAAAACAGCTAGAAAGAAAAGGTATGACATGGGAAGAGCTGTTAAAACAGCTGCATGGGAACTCAACAGAGGAAGAGAAGACACATGCCCCTAGTACAAGCAAGGGCGTGAAGATAAGGAGAAAGGGAAGCCCTTCTCGTAGTAGTGCGAAAAGGAGGCAAACAGAGAAATCAACAGAAGGGAAGGCTTCATCTTCCACTAAGGAAACATCCAGTGCACTTGATGGAGAAACACCTTCTACGCAGGCACATGCCTTTGAGCACGACAGGCTGTCGGTTCTTGCAGATGCGGTGAATATTGCACAAATTGGGGACGATGTTCCACTAGAAAATCTTATTAGAAAGCCCCAAAATGAGAGGAAAGTTTCAAATGTTGAAAAATAACCACAACCCCCACAGGGTATGGAACCCCACCCTGCACTGGTACAAGAAGAAGCCGCGGCCCGAGAAGAAGAACCAGAAATTGAAGGAGGAGTTGAAGAAAAGGAGGACACGGAAGCACCTAAGGAAGATGAACCTGAGGAAGAAGAACCTGAGGAAGAAGACCTGGAAGAGGAAGAAAAATTAGACAAGGAACCGGATGAAGATAAACCAGAAGAAGAACCTAAGAAAGAGGAACCGGAAAAAGAAGGACTATAGGAAGAAGAGTTCCTTGATGCGACCATGGTAGATATAGAAATTCTGGATCCAGTGACAGTCCCTACTGAGACAGAGGAAGGAAAATAGTTGGTGACTCCTATTGCTCGCATAGCAGAATTAGAACTCCAAGTACAAAACTTGGAGCAGCTTGTGACCAAAGCATAAGAGGAGAAGGAACAAAGCAGAGGAGAATTGATGGCAGAGCTCAAAAAAAAGAAAAGTGAGGTTAAAGTTTGGAAATATCGGGTTGGATGCTGTTTCAGGCGGTTAAAAAAGGTTTCAAAAAAGTTAAGGCATATCAAGAGGAAGAAGGTCGAAACAGTGCAACCTAAGGACAACATGCTGGAATAGGACTGAGTTGGCGTATTCAAAAATTTTGGTTTTTTGTAGAGGTAAAAAAAAGTTGTGTGAGGACACACAACAATTTATGGATGGGAGGATGTTAGTCCCCTAAATTGCATTCTTTTTTACCATTCTTCCCTTCCCAAATCGTAATCATTTACCCTGTTTTACCTATCTTATGCACCATCATTCTGCACTAGTGCGAGAACGATGACACATTTTGCATAAAATTCATATTTTACATTTTTAACTCATCTTAGCATTTATTAACTACCTTTTACGTGATTTCTTACTTATAATTAATTTCGTAACTTATCGTTACCTGCTATGCTATTTAATATATGATCACTTATCTTGATGGCTAATTTTTAGTGCAGAACAGATCCCGCATCAGCACTAGCACCGTGAATCTTGGTAGAAAATCCGGATCACTTGGGTCACCGCCTGTTTTGTATATGATCAATGAGGATACATCCGAAGGAAGCCGAGTCCCAGTTATGACAACAGGTAAATAGAGAGTAGCTGAGATCAGACTTAAGAGAGACAAACATCTGGAGATAGCCGTGGCCTATTTTGTTAAAAATGATTTAATTTTGAAGACCGAAAGCTTATTCTGCAATTGGTTATGTAATTTGTTATAACGATTTTTGTAATTGGTTATGTAATGGTAAACGATCCTTTTGGCCTGTGGCCAAAAGGATATATATAAGCATAAATGTAAATAGGACAAATAGTTCAATGTTTTTAAGAATCGAATAGATCAGAGAATAGAACCAGGAGGCGGTAACAGGACTGTCTTGTGTTATCACCCAAATCTAGGCTGGATATGTAATCGCACAAGTAATTGCTTTAAGGATCTAATAAGAAGAGCTCTGCCTCATATTTTTTACATTTTATCATTTGGCTTAAATAGTTGATGAGTTAATTCTGAGTAGCGTTTTCGTTTGAAAGGGAAACACGCCAGTTGGCTAAGGGCCCAGCCAATCCAGCACGTTCTCCCTCCTTGTTGTTATTGTAATTTATGTTTTAAATTGTCAAGTGTGATTTAATTTGATGTATTTGAATTTCTGTTTGAGTGGAAGCAGATCTGCCACGTGAAGTAGTTAAGTTACTTTTTGCATGGTTGATTTCTTTCCCTTCCCTGGTTCGAGCAGGAGGAGTTACTTTCCCCAGTGCACATTGGTGTGCTATTCATTTTCTGCATGATTTGGTTTATTTCCTCTGCCTTGTTCATTCCTGCACCAGTGCATGTTGTGGTGCTATTTATATTCTGCACATTGATTTGGTTTCTCCTTAGTGCAAGCAAGAGAACTGTTCTCGCACCAGCGCTAGATAATATGATGCAGTAAGCCTTTCTAGCTTACTTCTAATAGCTTTCTTCCTTTCAGTCATATCTTAATTAAAAAATACAGTTTTCTTATTTTCTAAATATATTCATCTTTACTGATATATGATTTGGTTTTATCACATTGAAATAATGAATCAGTGATTTCAAGGATCAAAAGTTAAAGTGCAAGAAGCTCGGATCGAGTACAAGAACTAGTTTCTTGGTATTGGATCTGAGTGTTGCGGACTTGAGAAAGTCCAAAGCCCTTGCACGAAGAAAATCATTTTTAGTAAAGAGATTACTTTACACTTTCTGCATAAATCGTTGTTCCTGCACTAGTGCAAGATCAATTTTCGCAAGAAGGATATCTTTACATATGCAGGATTGAAGGGGCCCATTTTTTGAAAACTGTTAAGGTGTCTTTGCTGAAGAAAACACATTCTCAGTAGCTAATAAATATTTAGCTAGAGTGATTTCTCCTCTTTATTTATGAATCTCTTTTGCAAGTACATTTCTTCTTTTTCTAGCCTCAGATTGTTTTGATGGTTTCAGTTTCCTCTTTCTTCTGTAAAGTTTGATTCTGCAATTCTTCTTTTCAAAAGGAGGAGTTGATATTAGAAATATTCATACCATCTCTGGCATTTCTTGTGCTTCGTCTCTAATTTTATGAATCCCCCGGGTTGACAATTAAGTGTTGAAGTTTTTTACTTAAGTGTAATTACTGCACCCAACAGTCTTGTACTTGGATTGACTCTTTTCAAACTATTCTTGAACCATTTGATGCACCAATTGAATTTTTTCAATGAATCACTTGGCCTTATCTATGTCACTATGTCCATCAATGACAACATCTTTCCCAAATATCAAATCTAGAGGAGACTTTGTTAAGTATCCGAAGCATGCCTCAAATGGAGATGTTTGAGTCGATGAATGCTTGGCCTGGTTGTATGCATGCTGAATGTAGTGTAAATTTTCATCTCACAATTTAGGATGCTTGTTGAAATAACCACAAATAAGATGTAATATCCTTCTGTTCACCACTTCTGTTTGGCCATCAGTTTGTAGATGGAATGTTGTGATCTTATTCAACTTGGTGTCCATGAGTCCCCATAAACTTGACCAAAATTTGTTGACAAATCAAGAATATTGATCAGAAATAATGGATTTGGGTAACCCAAAATGCACCCATACATTTTGAAAGAACAACTGTGCAGTTTTTTCAGTTGTAACCTGCTTCTTACAAGGCATCAAAATACACATTTTTCTGAAATGATCCACAACTACATAAATATAATCATGACCTTTCCTAGACATAGGTAGACCTCCCACAAAATCCATAGAAACACTTTCCCAAGGATGGGAAGGAACATGAAGTGGAGTATACAATCCCAACTTTCTATTTCTAGGCTTACTGAATACACATAAAGAACATCCTCTTACATATCCTGACACACTTTCATTCATACAAGGCCAGTAAAAATATCTATGTAATTGTGCCACTACCTTGCCTACGCCAAAGTGGCCATCAATAAGAGAAGTATGTGCTTCCCTTATGATGTTGACTTTTCCCCCCCATGGAATACATAGCTTTCCAAGATGGTACAAAAATTTATCATGCACATGATAATCTAATTCCTTTACTTGGTTACCTTGACACAAAGTTGCATATACATCCTTGAAAAAATCATCTAAAGCATATTCCTCAACATAACTCTCATGCATGATAGAATTATGCTTAAGAATAATGGATGCACTAACAATTGGTCTAGATAACATATCAACAACTTTGTTATAGATGCATTTTTGATACCTTATCACCAAGTGGAATTATTGTAAAAAACCCATCCATCTGAGTGCCTCACTTGATGTAGCTTGGATTGTGATTGAAAATAGTGCAACGGTTGATGGTCAGTGTGTATGATAGTTTCCTTACCCATCAATTAATGTTTCTATTTTTTTGCACTTTGCACCTAAGCATACAATTCTTTGTCATATGTAGGATATTTAGTCACTGCACCATTAAAAGTTTCATAATGATAACAGATGGGCTTACCATGCTGCATCAAAACCTCTCCCATGGCATAGTCACTTGCATCGGTTAGTATCTAAAATGTTGTTTCAAATGTGGAAGTGAAAGTACTCGTGTTGTACTGATTCTCTCTTTCAATGCATCGAAGGCTTTCTGTTACTTTCCTTCCCATTGAAAAAAATGTTTCACACTTGTCAAAGAATTTCATGGAGCTGCAATGGATGAGATGTTAGAAACGAACTTTCTCTAATATTTAGCTTCTCCCAGGAAGCTTCTAACCTTTGTTAAATTCTTGGGTTTTGGCCAATTCAAAATGACTTTGAACTTTGAGGCCCTCTATCTTCAACTCACCCCCTCCAACAATATGACCCAAAGATACAAAAGAGGTTTTACCAAATTCACATTTAGAGATCTTTAAAAACAACGTTTCTTTATTTAAGACATCTAGAACTTGCCTAACATGCTTGACATGCTCTTTACGAGTCTTGCTGAAAATCAGTATGTCATATAAGTAGAATATCACAAAATCATCAAGAAAAGGTATTAAAACATCATTCATAATTCTCATGAATGTTGCATGAGCATTAAAAATCCCAAATGGCATAACCAACTATTCAAACAAACCTTGTTTTGTTTTGAAGGTTGTCTTCCAAATGCCTCCTTCAACAATCCTAATCTGATGGTGGCCACTCCTCAAGTCCAACTTAGTGAAATAAACAACCTCTTTTAATTGATCAAGTAAATCATCAATTTGAGGAAGAGGGTAACGATTCTTTACCGTTATTTTTTTCAAGGCTCTAAAGTCCACACACGTGCGCCATACACCATCCTTCTTTGGTACTAAAACAATAGGATACCTGCATGGAGATGTGCTTGTTATGATGAACCATTTATCAATAAACTGTTGGATTTGTTTCATAATTTATGCATTATCCATGACTAACATTCAGTATATACCAATGTTTGGAAGGGGAGCATCCTGATGCAATTGTATCTCATGTTGGATTCCTCTTTTAGGAGGCAATCCCTCGGGTTCCTGAAATATCTTATCATATGTGTTAACAACCTCAATCAAATCGTATTTCAGTTTTACATCACATCCTTGGAAGGCTTCATTTTCAACATCATATTTGGGTTTTATCATTATGGTTACAATATTCTTACTAGCATTAACAAGCCTCTTCATTTGTCTAGCATTCACTGTGAGGCAAATTCAATTTCTTGCGATGTGCTTTAACAGTATACTCAATCCCATATTTAAACAAATGATATTTGTTCTCATGGCTATGAAATATGGCTTTCTTATCATATAAATATGGGCTTCCAAAAACAATACCACATATTTCAACTAGAACTACATCAAGATCTACCTCGTCAATAAAGTTTGGAGTGATGGCGAATTCCATCTTGCATTTTATTGTCACTTGAAATTTTGTAGTGTCACATACCCAACCCAAAGGATAAGCTTTAGTATGAGGAATGTATCTATTTTGTTATGGTTTCTGAAATTTAATTTTAAGCTTGAAATAAGCTTGAAATTTCAAATTTCTTGACAATGGTTTCTGAAATTTCAAAGTATCTATTTTGTTATGTTTTTAGATGACTCTAATATGGAAAACTATGATTCTTTCTTTATCATTTTGAGTTTCATTGAGGTTACTAGAAAACTAGTACTTGCAATAGAATCCTTACCTTTTAGTCCCATGGCTTTGATATTTTTTTCATCTCTAGAATCATATCCTAAATCATGTTGTGTAGTTGCAGCAGTCTTTTGTTTCCCTTTGACGTTAAAATTTTTGGGTCTCGTCTCAGGATGACGTTTCCAATAATGGTCTTCAGCATGGCCTTCTTTTGAACAATGTTTAAATGCACTTTTTGCTCCCTCTTTCTTGATGGAAGCATTATTTTTCCCCTTACCTTTGAATTTCCCCTTTCCTTTGTCTCCACTCTTGAATGGCTTCTTTCTATTCTCTTGGGGAACATTCTTCCCTCTTACTTCTAAATGAGTTGTCTATACAAAAACTTCATCTAGATTTGTTGGGTTAAAAATGAGAATTGTGTCTCAAATAACTATGTAAACCTCCAATGTATTTGAGTAGAGTGTCTTGAGAGGATAAATCTACACCCAAAATAAAATATCTTCTTATAAACTCTTAGGTATAACTTTGCACACTTGGAACCTTAGCTTTCTGAAATTTTTTCCAATCAATTATATATTTTTTCATGTATGCTAATGGATAAAACTATCTTATTAGACAAAATCATTCCAATAATTTATACTCGTACCTATTTTCTTGAGATATTATTGAGTTTTTACCTACCACCAAATGAGTGTTACACTTTCCAACCTTAGAGAAGTTAGCTAAATCTTGGTCTCATCATCCTTGATTATTTGTATCCTGCAATACACTTCAATTTGATGAACCCAATTATCCAATTTATCAGCATTTACCTCTCCATTATACATAAGCAATTCAAATTTTATGTCAAGATTTTAAAAAGGAGTTTTACCATGTCCCTTTGGATAACTTGGAGGAGTTTGTGAAGGGGTGGATCCAGAAGAAGATAAGGGTGAAGATGGAGGTGTAGGAAAAGGTGGAGGTAGAGGTGGTGATTTATCACATTTTCCTCCATTCCCTTTTGGAGGATATTTATCACCATTTCCTCCATTTCATTTTGGATGATTTGAGATCTCTCCTTGCAACCTTGTATTCCTTTCTTCATATAGAACTTTCACTACTTCAGTCATTTCAAATAATTCTTTTCTAAAAATTCTCTCAACCTTATACATAGTGTTAGGGCTCTCTTCATGTGCCACGAGTGGTGAAGCTTGAGTTTAGACTTGAGGTGAAAATTAATATGATGCTTGAGGTGAAGCTTGAGGTAAATGTGCTCTCCTTGAACTAGATTGAGGACTTGATCCCACGATATTTCCTTCTCATTTTTTGAGCTTCAACCTTGTAAGCATTAGAAAACACTTGCAACAAAATTTAACCTTCAAAATAGCCAAAGCTATGATACCAAATAGATCTGTATTTGTAAACTTGATGGTTTTATGAAATGTGAAAGTTAAAATTTATGTATTTTAGGAAATTGATCAATTTGCAAAAGTAAATTAATGGTTTTTAACTCAGTTTGTAGCATAAAACCAGAGACAATAATACCATACACAACAACACAAGACATAACAATGATAAAGGAGTTCACCCCTCCTGGGCTACATCTCCTGGTCCAACTTCTAATGATTGGAATATTTCATTAAGTGCTCAAATTTAGGATTCCATAGATTTAAAGTAGTCAGAATACAAAAATAATGTCTCAAGTGGCTCCAGAATAGTAAAAACCTAATTTGGGCTCTTGTTGGGCTCAATTTGGTCAAAAAATGAGTAATTTATGCTCTAGAGAAGTTTTATTGCTAACTGTTCTACAAACTAGACTCCTCTGCTAATTGTTCTACAAATTCTACAATTCCCAGGCTCGCCGAGTGCCATTTTCGCCCAACGCCAGCGAGATTCCTATCGTTTCAGGTGAAATTTGTCGATCTCTTTAAATGCACAATGATCCCTTCTGGCGGAAAATTTGGGTCACATGGGGCCATGCGTCTAGGGGTTGGGGCTAACTGCCCACCCCCGTTGGCATAGCCCTAAATTCACGGGCCATGATTATGTTTGGTGCATAAGTCTCGGGGCTGGTCCGCAACTCCTTGCACCTATCCCATAACACTATGCTTCCCTCTCTGCAAATGATCGTATACCATACAACAAGGCCTAGGGCTAGGGCTAAGCCTCAAGCCCTTGGTCGCTCCACTTGCATTCTCGTGGGTGTGTAGTGACCGGGGGCCTAGGGCTTAGCCTTGGACCCTTCCTCCAAATTTTTTTTGGAAAAATTTAAATAGTGGTCTGCGCCTATGGATAGTAAGAGCTACCCATGGTGCATTGGTAATAAATTTCCCTATCTACTTGAAGGTCACCCGTTCCAATCCTGTGGAGGCCAGTTAAATCATGAACAAAAATTTTAGACTAGCCCCGGGATGCCACGTGGCTACATGTCATTGGGATAGATGACTCCCATTCATAGGTCTAGATAAATAATTCCAGTCAACCATTAAAAATTCATCAACCCTGAACCAATCACGTGAAGCCACTTGGTAGCCCACTATTGGCCCGAAATGTATAGTCAACTTTCACAGTCATCATGTCCAGTCATCGTACATACTACTTATTCAACAGTCCTACACTTCAACCTCTAAACATTTTATTTATTTTTGAAAATGATTAGGACGTGATATCTAGAGCACACGGTATCAATTTTGAGTGATTCAAGTTGCGTTGGATTCAGAGTGACGAGACCTATGTTTTGGCACCATTTTCAAGCACATTTGAACACTTTACTAATCCACTAGATCACTGTGTGAGCCCCTTCAAGTCCAATGTTCAATATTAGCTCTGATACCACTCTGTAACACTTTCCACCCCATTTATTAGATGTCCTGTTGTGGGAGTGCTACCATCTTTCTTTGATACCAATCTGTAACAACTCCCACCACCTTATGCCATGTTGTCTTTTCGCAGCGTTACTTGTTTAACCAAATATCCAATGTTTGTTATGAAGAAGGGATTATAATAACCTCTTTTTATCAAAGTATAAAGATTCTAAAATAAACCCCAACATCACATTCAACTTGTCGTTAGCTTTCCAGTGATATAAATTTTACCTCAATTCAAGTCTCGGGCATAGAGTTATGCCCTTTATAAATTTAACCCATTAAAAGAGGCCATGTCATAAATATGGATCTCCATGGAACCTATATGGCCATATCACTGCCACATGGTGTCCACATGGCATGCACATTATATCGGGTTGGGTCTCATGGCACACACATCACATTAGGTTGGATCTATCGACAATGACCCTTCCATTAAACAATTTATTGGCAAATCTCTCAGTACTTCGGTACCTAATATGGGGCCTCACCTTTCTCCCAAGCTTCCAATGTGTTGAAGTCACTAAAATGTTAAGACCTAGAAAATTTACTAGGAGATTTCCTTGTACATATCCTAATGTTTACCACGTCATGCTAGTGAGGACATATCAAAATTTTCCACATGGTTCCCTATGCCACCACACCACTGCAATGTTGTACTCTGCCAATTCATACCATAATGACCTTGGTTTTTTTCCTACATTAAAATGGAACTTTGGTGCCCAGTGCCCCAGTACCCCAGGGGGGTCGCCATTACTAATTCACCTACCAATTCACACTCCATGTTAGATGTTGTGGCACATTTCCAATTTTTGATGTGTGTTTTCCATGTGTCACTCACCAATGGTCCATTTAACTAGGAAAAAGTGTTATTTTCTCCTACCACATGTCACAACCTAGGGATAACACATCATCATACAAGCCACGCCACTACCATTGTGTCATCCGTGTGGACTTGCCATGTCATATAAGTACTAGTGCTCAACTTTCCCTATTTCATTGAGTTGTGTTAATCCTATATTTGTATGATTAATTACCATTAACCTTGATTAATTAAGGCTTTAAGTATGTTTTAGTGACCACTATTAAGTGCCACAAGGATCATAGTAAAACAATGTTTCTCGATTATAAAGTTTTGATACTCTTAAAAAAATCCATACTGAACCATGTTGTGGGAAAGTTCTACTAGTCCATAATAGGCCAAACATGACCAAACCATATTGGTTTGGGCTCCATTGATTTATATTGAGCCCTTCTCACCACTTATCGAGCCATGCCTACTACATAGTCCCCAGGCCCCTTTCCTTGGTACCATATACCCTAGTATCGTACTCCTCAAGATCTGTTTCCCTTATTATTGTGTTTCCTCTGGTATTTCATTCCTTGCCTGGGAGGTTTAAACACTAATTAAATAATGTTTAAACATCGATTAAGCACTCACTAAACTTCGATTAAGCACCTTAATTAAAATGATCAATAATTTAATCCCAACATGTTGTTCAATGGATTTTACAAAGAAACACATTATTTCAAGGACTCATAATTTCATCAATTCATGGAATTATATAATAAAGTACCATCGCTTCCACTATGCAACTTGCAATCTAGCTAAACTTGCTCAAAGGCTACAAATATAAATTAACTAAGAACAATTACATAGGTGCTCATAACTATATAGGAGGAATTGCAGTCCATCTATTAGACATTACTAATTCTCTAAATAAAATGAGCTAATATATCTAGAAGCCATTGTTTTCAAATAAGATAGCGTAAACACACAATTCCTCAAATCAATCATGAACTAAATTTTGAACAACACAATCCAAACATTAATTAAAAATAATTGAAATACCAAATCTCATACAATTCATAAACATAACAATGAGCATAACAAAACATGATTGAAATATACGTAAATCTAATATACTTATTTGTATGTCTCAAACTGGTTGGAAACTTAAGTAGGTACTTCCGCTCTCCACCCAACCATAGGAATGTTGCACCATATATTTCTTGTAGCTAACCACCCGCAATATGGATCCAATATGTGAGGAATTCATGCTCGAGGAATTCACACCAAATGCTTTGTTAAACACTCAGAAGACAAAGTCCACTATCAAGGTGGTTTATCAGTTTTTCATTGTAGTAAGCACAACAATAACTCACTCTTTCCTCTAACTTTATTATCAAGGATTCACTCAAGGTTTAAATGGTGTATTGACCAGTATTGGGAGTTGTAATACATTGACTAGGTGGTTTATCAACAATATTTTCATAGAATCCACCACAAGGGTTTGGCATCCACTGTCCAGGTTGTTTATTAGCTACTCAATAAGAACCACAATGACCTTAATTCCTTGTTCGTATGTTTTTTCAACTATACAACAAGCACCACTATATTTCAGTCATCCAATGAGACCCCCGTTAACCACAAAGGCCTAGATAACACAGTCCAGTGGCCTTGGACTGCAGCCTTACATAGTTCACGGGGATTTTATCCAAATCCATAGGGGTTTAATTTCATGCACAGGGCTTTGAAGACCAACTCAAACACCACTATGTCTTCAACTTCTAGTGTCCAACAAATTGATCACACTCTAACGATTAGCAATGATATCCAACCTCATGAGATCCCACCAAAAATACTAACCAATGAACTAGAGAGAGCCCCTTTCTCTTTAGTTGTGAGCTCATATCCCTTTTCCCAACATCCTGCTATGTGTCTAAAATTCCACAAGCCTATATCGTTGATGTGTGAAGGGGATGGGCACCAACCTTTTCCCCATCGTCCCAATCGCATCTCATAATTTTCTACTATTTGGATACCCTCCCCAATTGTATCTCATAATCAACTATCAAGAAGTGGTTTTATCGACCTGCAACGAGTGGCTTATTAAATTCAATAAGTTTTTTCAGGATTGGTTTCATGGTCCTTCAATGAACACAAAAAATCTCCCTCATATATTGGATTTTTGTAAGGTTGTCCCTTCCTTAAGTCGGTAATGAAATTTAAGTGTTTTAAATACACAATGTATCAACCAACCATGGCTCCTATGCCTATGCTGGAATTAAAACCATGATTTTAATATTGCTACATTTTATCTATCTCCAAATACTTAAAGTGATATTTTTTCATTTGAAGGATGATCCAAAAGGAGAAAAACATCTCTTTGTTCAAATTGAACTTGATAGAGATATGAAACACTTATACTTTATCATCTTGCCAAGTCCCCAATGAATATTTCTAAATAAAATTTAGGTTTCAACTTCTAATTATCCTATTTATCAAAATAAGGGGAGGTCATTAATTACTTTCTCAGTTTGGGTTGTACACCCTTATTTATTGAATTTTCTAGAAGAAGAAAACATATTTTAATTTTTATAAATGATAATGCAACTTATATATAAAAGAACTCCAGACTTATAATAATTTCCTCTAATTAATACATAAAATCTAAGAAGATAACTGTGTAGAAGAGGAACAAAAAAAATGTGCTTGCCTTAAAATATTTATTTGATAATATCGTGTAGCGAACTAAAAAAAATCCAAAGTTGGTGCCTTGTGAAGAAAAAATTCTAACAATAATATTGTTATGTTTCAAGATTATTTGTATTTAATTTTTTAATGTTAACATTTTAACTTTCATTTAGGTTTATACTTAATATAAATTGTACCATTTTTTGGGCACACTTTACATTATTTTCACCAATAGAGAAACTACATCATAAATAGTGGATAACAATGTAAACTTGAAACGGGAACTGTAAACTCAAAACGAGAATCCTGGGCAAAAAGCATGAAAAACAACCTAAAACAAAAAATATTGATGTTGGGATTTTTGTGTGTGTAAATTTTCAATATTTTTAAAAAATGACAATAAAACCGAATTTTTTTGGTGCAAAAAACACCCTGAAAACAAAAGATGTTGATGTTGGGCTAATGTCTTTTTTTTGAGGTAAAATTTCAACATTTTTTAGCCATGGCATTAAGGATAAAATATCATGACTCCAAAAAACCTTAAAATTCCAACGATTTTTAGGGATGACATTAAAGATAAAATATCATGTCTCTTAAAATCCTTAAAATTCCAACATATTTTAGCCATGGTGTTAAAGATAAAACACTTATAACTATTTTCAACCATAACATTAAAGATAAAATATCATAACTAAAAAAAACCTTAAAATTCTTACAATTTTTCAACCATGACATTATTTAAAAATTTTATGACTAAAAAAACTTTTGAAATAAACACCTCAATGAAAGAGTCATTATACCATGAGTAATTTATTTTTAAATGCTAAAAGTACGACGACTTCAAAATCTTAGCCCAATGCAACTTCACACATTGCAACAAAAATTTAAAAGTCAACCATCAAATTGACACGTAGTGTAGGCGAACTTGACCCATTGTAATGAAAACTTAAAGATCAACCATGAAATTGACACATTGTGAGGGTGAACTCGATCCTTTTTAACAAAAATCTAAAATCAACAATCAAATTAACACATAATGGGATTATATTACTAGTTGAGGATTCACACGAACCTTGTAGGAAAAAAATAAAATAAAACAAAATAATAAATAAATATATATTATGAAGAAATCTTTTGGTAATAATCGCATTATCATGAACCACACTGGTTGGTTCGAAACGTGTCGACTTTGTTCATAATAATGTGATTATTACCGAAAGATTTCTTCATAATTTATTGATGGATCATAGAAGCCAAAAATCTACTAATAAATAAAAATGAAAAATACAGTAAAAAACAAAGATTAAATCATTGAAAAAAATAAAAAATAAAAAACTCAAAAAGTTTAAAAAATAATAGCAAGTAAATAATATATATATATATATATATATATATATATATATATTAAAACATAAAAAAAATAAAAAAAACATAACTAAAAAAGATATAACATTGAAAAAAATAAAAATAAACAAAAAAACACAAAAAAAATAAAAATAAAAAATAATAACAAGTAAATAAAAATATATATTAGAACATAAGAAAATTGAAAACATGACAAAAAAATTTAAAATAAAACATATATAAAAGAAGACAAAAGAAATCAAACATGAAAATGTAAAAAAACAAAACAAAATTAAGTTAAAAAAAAAAAAAAAAAAAAAAAAAAAAAAAAAAAAAAATAAAAGAAATTAAAATAGAAAAAATAAACAATAAAATAAAATAAAAAATAAAACATAAATAAATAAATAATAAACATTAAAATAAAATAAAAATAATAATTAAAAAAAAACATAACTAATCAAAATAAAAATTATAATTATAAAATTATAAAAAAAAACATTATTAAAACAAATTATAAAAAAATTTATAAACATTCAAAACAAAACAAACGTGGGATTGACAGTCAATTCTGAGAATCAGCTGTCCTTGAAAGCCTATTCTCATAATTGACTACGAGGCTTGCTAATCGCTAGACTGGGCGGGGGTGGCATGACCTCTGCAGGCCAATGAGCCGTGACTTGGCAACCGATCCGAGAATCAGCTGCCAAGCCCACATTTGTTATTTTTTAAGTTTGAATGTTCATAAATTTTTTTAATAATGTTTTTATTTTTTTATTAATTATGTTTTTTTTATATAATTTTTTAAATTGATTTTTTTTTTTCATTTTAATGTTTGTTTTTATTTCTTTATCGATGTTATTTTTAATTTTTATGTTTTCAATTTTATTTTGATGTTTTATTTATTTATGTTTTTATTACTTTTATGTTTTTAATTTAATTTTAATATTTTAATATTTTGTTTGTTTGGCTTATATATATATATATATATATTTTAAATTTTAAATTTTTTTAATTAATGTTTGTTTTGAAATAATTTTTTGAATTTTTAGTTATTTATTTTTCTAGATTTTTTGAATTTTTTGTTTTTTGTTTTGTTTTGTTTTGTTTTTTTTATATGTGATTTTATATATTTTTTAATGTTATTATTTATTTACTTTTGCAAAAAGTTAAAAAATTTATTATAGAAAAACTTTGTAAAGAAAAACAGAAAATACACGTGTGGAAAACTCTTAAAAACAGATGTTTTAGGACAAAAAACAAGGAGGAATAATACAACTTAAAAAATACTAAATAATCAATATTTAAAAAACAATTTTGCCTACTTATGGCAAAAGAGAATTAAAAGTCTCAAACATATGTCTTAAAAAAATGTGTTTTTTTTTTCAAAATCCACATAAAAATCCCCAATATTTAAAAAAACTATCCACACTTAATACATTAGAATATTTAAAGTGTCGAAAATATGCTAAAAAAATAAATATATTTTAAATCAACACTTTTCAAAATCAAATTACTTTTTTTCTATCTCAAAAAAAATTTGCTCAGTACAAAAACATTGTTGAATATTTCATTAAAATTATTATTATGAAATCAAAAACTCTTATGGTTATTCACATATCACCTAAAGAAAAATGAAATAATAGATGACTTTATATCTTAACTATAATCAACCATTATAACTATATCTAGATAATGCATATTATAAAGAATAAATCCATATATCCACTACACACGACTGTGATAGGATTAACGTAGAATGAAAAAGAAGAGTTATGACCAAAGTAAAAAAAGTGATCAAAGTAGTGAGATCAAGGAATATATTGAGCTATTGATGGGAGGTAAAATATGATATGAAGGTTCTAATGCCTACCATAAATGAATAAAATACACATATTACCTGACTTGATTGTTTAATTAGACATATTTTGATTATCTAACTGATTTAAATGGCCATATATAGTTTTATAATTTGAATTAGTTCATACTTAGACATGTATGGCATAATCGCTGAGACAAACATATTACTTTTGACGAAACAATCCATAAATGTTTAAAAAATAAATGTTCAAAAAAGAGAAAAAAAAAAATCCATTTACCATTTTACAAAAATAATTTGATTATTTAATTACATGCAAAATTTTAAAGAATAATGAATAGAGTAATACACATTAATTATGGCTAACTTGGTTGGTTGGTCTCCGTTTTTTCAATAATTCCTTATGCCTTTAGGTAACATTGTTCGAATAATATGTAAAAGGATGGAAAATGGTTCAAATGTTTTCTAGTTAGATGGATACGTAATGGGATGGATAGTTGGTTATGTATTGAGCCACATTGTATAAATTTTTGAGAACAATGTTTTATAATTTGATGGAAGAGTTTCACTTAATTTATTTATAATTTAACTAATGTTTTAAATGGATGATGCACATGTTGTGTTTATTGCATTAAGATGTGCTTTAAAATTTAGTATTAGAGAAGTTTTGCAGTGGTTTCTAAAATAAAATAGATCAAAACATAATAATAATAAACATAATGTTAAATTAATTTAAAAAAATAATAAAAGCAGTTTGTAAAATAAGATAAAAACATAGTAATAATAAACCTAATGTTAATTTAATTTTAAAAATAATAAAAGTAAATTGCAATTTTGTTTTTATTAATAAAATTATAATATGTATATTATATTAAAATAAAATAAAATAGTTTAGGGAATGGGGCTTGATAGGGTTTTAGGTTATGTTAGAGTTTTTGAACTCTGTCGATTGATTTATTTCTTACTGGTCGATTCAACTTACTTTTCTGTCGTCTTTAACTTATTTGCGTAGCCTACAGGCATCGGTGGCGCAGAAGGTGTCGTCATGAATGGCCCCCTGCCTCGGCGTGAGCGGCCTCGATCCTTTAAGGATGTAGTAAACAACTCATTGTTTGTCCAAGGATGCAAGTTACATGCAGATGCAACTGCCTCTGCCTCGATAGTAGAAGAATTCCCAGACATGTGGGGAAATGGCAAGCTCGAGAAAGGAAAATTTGTTGTTTTCCCAAAGCAGCAACTAATCGCAAGTTCTTCATCCCGAATAATCGCTTGGAGAAAGCCCGCTAGTACATGAAATACCATGCCATGATCTGCAAATTGTTGGGCATCTAGCCCAAGGAGCAAGATATCCTGGTATGAATCCAACACAAATGGGTACCCCATGGGAAATTTGAGCTCGAAATCTGGGCCAAAGGATTTTTTACTGTCATTTTCGAAGATCTAGAGGATAGGAAGAACATATTTGAAAATGGGCCATATTTCATGGGTAGCGCAGGACTATTCATCAGGTACTAGGAGGAATGTTACAATCCCGGCAAGGAAGAATTTCAAGCGGCCCTGGTTTGGGTCCGGTTGTACCCGTTACCGGACAACTTCTAGGAACATGATATCCTAGAGGGCATAGGGAACTCCATTGGCCAATTTGTCAAGATATTTGATATCACAAAATGACGATGCCACACAACATTTTTCTGTATATGTGTGCACATGGAAATATCGAAACCACTATTGGATTCCAATGAGATTATATACCATCATTCCACCTGTATCCATTATTTGGATTAGAACATGTTCCATTTAAGTGCATGCGATGTCATGAATATGGCCATCTCTTCTGAGATTGTCTCCTAACAATCACAGAGGAAGCTAAATATGTCGCTCAACATTGAGACAAAGAAGGGTTTTAGTGGGTTGGGGGGCGTCAGCCCCACCCAAATACTCCTCCGCAAGGCTCATCGCAGTCTCGCCCTCCAGCTGAGGAGGCTTCTCAGCCTCAATTGACCATGGACCCCAAGGCTCCAGCGAACCTGACGGCTCCCAGCTCTAGCAACCCTTTCACTGCCTTGAAAACCTCATATCAAGATCTGGAACATACAATGGAGCCCTCCCCTTCTTCAAAAATGATCATCCAAGCTATGGAAGTCGAAAAGAAGCCCATTCCCAAAGGGGACAAGATGGAAACCAAGAGGAAAATGCCAAAATATATTGAGAATGACTGCCAAGTCAAAGAGATCCTCATCCACACCAGAAAAATCTTGGAAGTAGAAGAGAAACTTAATAGAATGGGCACAAAGGAGAAGAAATTGTTCGAGATATTAAAGACCTGGAGAAAATCAAATGTCAAGGATATCCCAGGGAATCAACTGTCACACTTTAGCCAGCTCTACTCCCAATGGGAATCCAAATCAGGGAAAACAGACCTAGATTTTCGGGGCACGGGAAAAGAAAGAAACCTATTAGCACTCACAATCGTTGATCCGGGGGGTTCGGATAAGGGTAAAAAGGGGAGGAAGAGGATGAAAGAGTTGATCCGAGAAGAAAGCGATTTATTGTTGAATTTAGGGCAGATAGGAAAATTGATGGATTACTTTCCTAGATCTGTCCCTCCTTTCCAATGAAGATAATCTCAGGCACATTCGGGGCTTCAATAGTACATGTAAGCTTCGATCTCTAAAGGAAAATATAGATAAGTAGAAACCAGATATTGTTCTTTTAGAAGAAACAAAAATGATCGAGAACATTCAACGATGTTGGAAGAAAAACGAAGTAATGTTTGTAGATGAAATTGGGGTCGCGGGGGGTCTAGAAATTCTTTGGGATCCGGAAAAGTCTCTTCTAAAGATTTGATCAACTCTCACTTCACCCTTTGTGCTTCTTTCAGACTAATCAAATCAGAGATATGGACGAGTCTCACTACAGTCTACAGTCCCTCTACCTCACGCGATAAAGACCTCTTTCTCTTACAACTATAAGCATTGGGCCATTCCTAGGTCATGGAAGACTGGATTATCGTGGGGTGGGGTAGAATTCAACATGATGATAAATATAGAAGAATAGCGTGATAGGGTCCAAATATTGGATCCCTCTTCCTTGGTATTCAATGAAACCATATAAATGCTTCACTTGGTTGATATTCCTCCCAAAAATGGCCTTCATACCTGGAATAATAGGAGGGGTGACCCTCTCCAACTAGCTTGTTAGCTGGACCGCTTCCTTCTCTCAGAACATCTTATTTTAAAAGATCCAAATGTGGAAGCATAGATTATGTCCTCCCTTGGATCGGATCACTGGCCTATAAGCCTAGTTGTTACCACCTCGGCTGGTCCTCGGAAAAAACCCCTAAGATTTGAAATATTATGGCTGTGACACCCTGGATTTTTGGAGAAGCTAGAAAATTGGTGGACCATTATAGATGAACCCTCGAGAAATAGGATTAAATCCTTTCAAAAGAAGCTTCAGGCATTGAAAGTCAAAATAAAAACCTGGAACTGAGAGGATTTCGACAACATCTTTGACGAAAAACACAAGCTAGAAGCATGCCTGGAGGAAGTAGAGTTGAACATAATATGGGAAGGCCTCTCCCCAGAGATGGATGAGGAAGAGGGACTCCTGATATGCAAGCTAGAAGAAATAATACACTAAGAATAGATGTTGTGGTGTCAAAAATCGCCTATCTAGTGGCTCGAGGAGGGTGAGCGGAAATCAAAATTATTCCATCGATCCATGATTAAACATCATCAATGCACGTGAATCAATATGCTTCAAGGCTGTAACGACTCCCATTTTGAACACTAGGAAGATATTAAGGGAGAAATGCTGACTTTTTCTCCTCCTTTCTGAGTGACAAAGGTCATAATCGGTCAGAGGCCATACAATATATTACTCATCATATCCCATCCTTGGTCTCTCCATCTCAAAATGATGCATTTCGCTACCCTATCTCACTCATAAAAGTGGAAGAAGTAGTCATGAAGGCCATGCCATCCAATAAAGTCCCAGGTCCAGATGGCTTCACTATTGAATTTTCAAAGGAGGATGACCCTTCTTAGGTCAGGATATATGGGAAATCGTGGAGGACTCATGACTCCTTCAACAAATCTGGTCTGACCTCAATGCTACATTCCTTACACTCATTCCTAAAGCCCAGGAGACCCTGTCGCCCAACGACTTTAGACCCATTTCTCTATGCAATTTCATATATAAAATTCTTTTCTCTATCATGGTCAGATGCCTGAAACCCATTCTCCATCACATTATCAACCAGGAATAATCGGGTTTCATGGAAGGACGCCAAATTATGGATGGTATTTTATCGGCCCATGAGACCATTCATTCCCTACAAGCCCCAAAAAAGAGAGGTATGCTGCTAAAACTAGATCTGTCAAAATATTATGATTGACTGAATTGGGATTATTTATTAACAATCCTTTTGGATTTCAGTTTTGTGGAAGATTGGATCGATTGGATTAGATTCCCGATCACCACCCATTTCTTTTCAATTTTGAACAATGGATCCCCCTCATCCACCTTCAAACCATCCAGAGGAAAACGTCAAGGGGACCCCATATCCCCATTCCTCTTCATCATTGGAGCAGAGGGCCTTGGCAGAATGATCAAGGCAGCCAAGAAATAAAAAATTCTAGAAGGAATTCACTTGCATGGGAATAATGTCCAAATGACACACCATCAATTCATGGACAATAATATTTTAAATGGTAAGGAAACCCTCAGGGAAGTGGCCCAATTCAATAACTTTTTGGTGGACTTCCAAGGTGCTTCAAGTATGCATTTAAAAAAGGAAAAATATAGTATTTACTTTTTCCATAACCCTCGACAAGTTCAATATTTCCTGGCTAAAGTGTAGCGCTTCTCCATCGGGTCCCTTCCTTCTAAATACCTCGAGGTTCCTCTCATCTTCCACCCCATCCATATCGCCCCCTAGAAATACCTTTTCTCCCAAATGACTTAGAAGCTATCAAACCGGACTTTCTGAGTTCTCAATTTGGATGGAATAGAAACCCTATTAAAATATGTCTTTCAAGCCATGTTGATGTATCAAATATCTGCCCTTCCAGCCCCAAAATGCATATACTCGGAGTTGATTTCTATTTTCAGTAAATTGCTGTGGAGTGGAGCCTCTATGGAAAGGAATTGGTCACTCATCACTTGGCATAAGCTCTGCCTTCCTAAGGCACTTGGCAGTCTCAGTCTAAGGGACCATGCAACTTTAAATACCACAATCGAGGCCAAGTTGTGGTGGAGATGGATCCAAGGTGGAAAAGTGATATGGAAGACAATTTGGACTAAAAAATAAGGTCAGGGTTGAGCCCAGGTGTTAGTGTCAATATTTGCATCCTTCCACTAGTGATCAAATTAACTCTTTCATTTCATGCTAAGGGTCCCATTCTAAAATTTGTGTCATTCCATTAGGTCATGCAAAAATTTTGGTCACTTGGTGTAGATTTAGATCAAGTTTAACTCCTTTTAGAAATCTCATTACTTGTTGGCTCATTTCATCACTATGTTGAGTGTCCATCATTCATGAGTTTTTATGACCTTTTCAGTCATTTCACCATGAAGTTGATTTAGTCAGGGTTTCCATTAGGTCTTAGGGTTTTCAAGGTCCATTAAACTACCATCTACATAAATAAAAGACCAGCAAGTAAGAGAGTGACAATAAACACATTTTTATTATGTAAAGCTTAACTTGTAAATTTTATTTCAATTTCAATATGTAAATTCATGTTTTTATATGTAATAAGTAATCATGGTTCCAAGGTAGCTGCAAATTCAAGGTTCCAATTGCCAAGAAATTCAAAGTTTCAAAAGTCTCAGTGTTCAAAAAATCCACCAATTGATCAATTCAAAAGATCAAATTAAAGGTAAAAATTACAATGTTTAAGTTGAAATGTGAAAAAGGAAAGTGGGTACCAAGACCAATTTTGAAAATTTTATCAAGGTATAAAGGGCATCAAAGACCAAGGAGAGGCTCATTTTCATTCTCATCCGTCGAGCTCTCACTTCCCCTAGCCAAAAAATCAAATTTTCAATGAATAAGGAATTATTTTTTGGAGGTACTGCGCTCCTAGGCTTGGCGTTGCGCTCCTGGAATTTTTGCGCCACACTCCTGTGAAGAGCATTGCGCTCCTCCATTCAGTGCTGCGATCCTTTGTAGAGCGCTGTGCTCCTATCAAATTTCTTCTACAAGCTCCCAAAACTCTCAAACCTCAATGCAATTTTTCCAAACAACAATTGAGGTTATCTAAAGGTCCTAGCAAGCAAGTTACATCATTTCATGCCCTCCTCTCCTTGCATGATAGTCAATTTGTGATGATAACCCTCCTCATGCATAATTTCATGTTTTAGAGCTAAGAAGCCCTAATTTTACTCCTACATGCTAAATTGATTTCCCTAGACTCAATTTATCCCTCCCACATCTCAGTAAACACTTCCCCTATCCTTACATAACCTTATCCCTCATTCCGAAGCCCCATTTCCCAAAACCCTATTCCTAAGCTGCAAATTTCCTAGGCAGCCTCACTATCCCTGTAATAAATTTCCCTAAGTTTTTCAACCCTATACCACTTCCCTAAGCTCCCTAATTCCCTTCCATACTTCCCTAATTTTTCCTACACTCATTCCCACTCCTAAACCTACTTCCTACCCCCTTTTCCTTCCCCTTCCCTAGGGTTTTCAAAACAAAACAAAAACATAGAGGAGAACAGAGAGGAAATAATACCACACAAGGGAGGGAGAATTTTGAGGCTTGAGCCATCTAACACTAGAGAGTTAATTGCCTCACCCATGAAAATCACTTTGTTATGAAAACAACTCCAAAAATATAAGAAAAGAGAGATCAACACCTTAGAAATAAGCCACTTCGAGGGGACAACCTCCTTTACATTACATAAATGAACAATTCTTAGATGATACAAATGAAAAAAACTCCTTCTATATATAGGGGCCCATGGGATCACAATATAATCCTAGCCAACCTAACAATAATAATGTAAGGGCACAATAATAATAATATGGGGGTTACAGGGGTACAACAATAACAATAAGGGGGTTATACTAACAAAAATAAGGGACCACACTAGTAATATAGGGACCTAACATGCCCCTCTCCTTAAAAAATGTGTTGTCCTCAATGCTTGAGTAGATCTGGATGCTTCTGTATAAAATTCTCATCCTCCCATGTAGAATATCTAGTGGGTAAGTTCTTCCACTTGATGAGATACTCTGAAATTGATCGATTTTGTAGCTTTCGAGTTCTTGTTTCCGTGACTACTTCAGGTTACAATATGATTTTTCCTTCCTCATCAAGTCCTAGAAATATTGTTTGAACCAAAAGTTTGTCACCTATAACCTTCTTTAAGAATGAAACATGGAAAACTAGATGCACTCGCGAAGAAGAAGAAAGCTCCAATTTGTATGCCATAGTACCAATCTCTTACAACACCTTGTAAGGACCATAGTACTTTGGCGATAATTTATTATCCTTCTTAGCTTGCTTGAGGGAAATTTTTCTGTATGGTTGTAGCCATAAAAATACCCAGTCTCCTACATCAAAAATTCTCTCACTGCGATGTTGATCTGCCTGTTGTTTCATTCGATTTTCTGCCAAATTTAGGTTATCCTTTAAGAGTTGGGGAACTTGTTGTTGATGCTCGATGTGATCTTCCACTTCTTGAACCTTAGAATTTTCTCTTAAAGGTGATGTTATGGACGGTGGATGATATCCATAAAGTGTCATAAATGGGGTCATTTTTTCTGCAGTATGGAAGGAAGTGTTATACCACCATTCAGCGAGAGGTAATCACTAGACCCATTGTGTTTGTTTATCAGATACAAAACAAGGAAGAGATCCTTCCAAACATTTTTTCACTATCTCAGTTTGGCCATCAGATTGACGATGTAAGATGAACTATGAGCTAGTTGAGTACCCAAATAAGAAAATAATTCCGTACAAAAATTTCCAGTCAAAATGGGATCTCTATTGCTTACAATAATCTTTGGGTTTCCATGTAGCTTTTGAATTGTTTCCATAAATGCGGTAGCAACTATACTTGCTTTAAATGGATGAGATAATGCACAAAAGTGTGCATACTTGGTAACTCTATCAAATACCACCATGATGACACTCTTTCCTTTGGACTTAGGTAAACTTGTGATAAAATCCATTGAAATCTCCTCCCAACGTTGACTTGGATTGGATAAAGGATGCAGAAGACCCGGGGTCTTAATTTTTTGAAATTTATTTTGCTGGAAAACCAAACATTCTGCCACAAACTTTTGAATATCATATTTAAGGTCATCCCAAAAAAAAAATATTTCTTCACCCTGTGGTAAGTTTTTAAAAATATTGTGTCCTCCTAAATGAGAAGTGTGTAATTCAAAAATAATCCTTTGTTTTAGTTGGGAATTATTACAAATATATAAGCGATCTTTGTACCATAAGGAATCATTTTTCCAAATTAATGTATTAGATGTACTGGGATCTTGCTACAACTTTTGAATGAGTTTCCACACTTCTTCGTCCTTCTTCCATTCATCCATTTCTTCGGTTATCCAATCTAGTTAGATAATAGAAATGGCACAAAGCAATGCTTCCACCTTCATCCTTTCTTGAGAGTGCATCTGCAACAACATTTAGCTTCCATTTTTTGTAGATGATTCAAATTCATAACCCAACATCTTTGTGATCCATTTTTTCTACTCTTCTGAAGATAGTCTTTGTTCCAAAAAGTGTTTAAGACTATCATGATAAGTTTTTACCTTGAAGTGTCTTCCCATTAGGAAAGGTTGCCATTTCTTTAGTCAATGTATTATTTCCAACATTTCCTTCTCCTAAATAGCTTTCTGTAAATACTTTCCTTTGATTGGACTACTTTCAAAAGCAACGGGTATTCCTTCTTGCCCACCAATTCCATTTCCTGAGGCATCACATTCCACAATAAAGGTTTTTGTGAAGTCTGGCGTAGCTAAGACCAGTGCTAGGCACATTGCCTCTTTAATATGTTCAAAGGCCTTAGTTGCTTCAAGAGTCCATGAAAATGCGTCTTTCTACAATAATGTTGTTATAGGTGCTACTATTCTCCCATAATTCTTAACAAACTTGCGATAATACCCCGTTAACCGGAGAAATCCTTGCAACTGTCAACTGCTTTATGGTTATGGGGACTTTCCATTCCTTAATGGATTTTTCTTTTAGGGTCTACATTAACACCCTCACGAGATACAATATGACCCAGATATTCTATATCTTGTACTCCAAAGAAAATTTTGGAGGATTTTTCATATAATTGTTTCTCCTCCAATAGTTTGAGCACCCTTTCAACATGTTGAACATGATCCTTCCGAGACCTGTTGTAGATTAGTATATCATCAAAAAATACTAACACAAATTTTCTAAGGAATGGTTTGAAAATGGAGTTCATCAACCCTTGAAATGTAGAAGGTGCATTGGTAAGGCCAAAAGGCATGACCAAAAATTCATAATGACCCTCATGATTTCGAAATGATGTTTTTAGAATATCTTCAGTGTTCATTCTAATTTGATGATATCCTGAACAAAGATCCAACTTGGTAAAGTAAATCGCTCCATGTAATTAATCCAATAATTCATCAATCACGATAATGGGAAATTTATCTTTAATAGTGAGCTTATTTAGCTCCCTATAATCCAGACACATGTACCATGATCCATCCTTCTTGTGCACCAATACTACTGGAGCAGAGAAAGAACTTTGACTAGGTTGAATTATACCAGCCTCTAAAATTTCTGCAATCATACGTCCAATTTCGCTCTTTTGGACATAAGGATATCTGTAAGGCCTGATGTTTGGAGGAACCCTTCCCAGAATCAAATGAATAGCATAATCATGATAAAAAATAGGAGGGAATCATTTGGGAGTTTCAAACACCTTGGAATGATTGTCCAAGACTTTTTGGAGATCTGGATAAACAGATGTTTTTGATGTTGGAACTTCTAGTGAGCATAATTGTGAAATTATGCCTCTTTGTTCTTTCTTCAGAAGCATTTTCATGACATTAGAGCTTATTATCTTTCTCAGATTCCCTACGGTACCCCATAATTCGACTTCCTTTCCTTCCAAAAAATAATTCAAGAAAATTTCTTGAAAATTAAAAGCTACCATCCCCAAAGATTGTAGCCATTGTACTCCTAGTACAACATTAGCACCTCCCAATGGAATGGAAAGAATTGGACTATTCAATATATATTCCCCCATGGTTAGCTTGATATTATGGAATTTTCTAGAGAAATTTATAGTTCCTCCATTTGCAACCATCACTAGACATTCTGGTGCTAGGTATAGGAAGCAATCCAATTCCTTAGATACCTTAAAATGAATAAAGTTATGGGTACTACCTGAATCAATCAACACTATTAACTTTTTCTTCTTGATATGTCCTTCTATCTTGAGAGTTCGAGGAGTGGTAATTCCTGCCAATGCATTACACAATATGGTCAAAATTTCTTCCTCCTCTAGGGTTGGTTCCTGGTGTATATCCTCTTCTTTTGAAATTTCTTGTTCATTTTATTCCTCCTCTTCACAATCTATGTAAAATAATTTCTTCTAAGCATGCTTATGACCTTCAGTGTATTTTATATCACAACTGTAGAAAATCCCTTTTGCTCTTTTTTCTTCCAATTGTTTTGGTGTCAACCTTGTAGGTTGTGGAAGTCTAGGAGTAGTAACACTTCCATATTTATAGATGTGAGTGGTAGGCTTCCTTATCGCCATAATTTTACATTCAATTTTTCTTGCCAACCTGAATTCCTTCTCCAATGAATCAGGTTCAAAAAGGAGAACCTCATGTTGGATGTTATCCTTTAAATTACCTATGAAGATATCAATCCTCTATTCCTCTAGAATTTTAGTTACCCTTATAGTCAATTTTTGGAAGTCCTCAATGTGCTCCACCACTGAACCATTTTTTTTGAGATTTATCAATTGGATAAAAAAGGTGTTTCTCTGTGTATCCTCATAATGTTCTATCATTTCCTCCGTAAAAATTGACCAAGTGACAATTTTTTTACGGGAGAAAAGCCTTTGATACCATACAAATGTATTTTTTTCTAAATATAAAGTTGCAATGCATACCATTTGTGTGTTTTGCACATTATTGAGATAAAAATATTGATCCATTTGTAGTATCCATGTGACAATATCCTTGCCATAAAACTTCCTTATATCGATCTTTAGAATATGGTGGGGATTCCATCCAACATTTGAGTTTATGAAATCATTATTAACATTTATTTTTTTCTCATCATGAGTTTCCTCTACTATATTTTTTCCATTAGGAATCATTTCTTGTATCAACTTTGACAAACCTTCCATGTCTCCTTTCAAACCTTCCATTTTTTCTTCCATGTCTTCTTTCAAACCTTCCATTTTTTCTTCCATGTCTTCCGTGCCATTCTTCAAACCATCCATCTTAGCTTCCATTCCTTTCTTCAAACCCTCCATATTATATTCCATGCCTTATTTATTCAAAACTTCCATTTCATTTTTTGTTTCTCTTTGCGAGAGCGAAATTTGGTGCAATTGCTCTTGTAATTTTGATATACCATGTTGCACTTCTTCATCTTCATGAGTCATATTAGAGTATTCTGAGGGATTAGTGGGTGTTGAATTATTTTTAAGGGGACATTTTAGATCCCAATATTGATATGTATGCCTCAACATGCCCTTGGAATCACTTCATACTGATTTTTCAAACAAAAACTATGCAATTTGAAAAAAATACACACCATTTTCTTGCTTTTGAGGAGCTCAATATTGAAACTGAATTATCTATATGATTTCAGATCTTCAATATCAGAAATTTGGCCCTGTAGTATCCCTCTAAAACTTCTTTTGAATGCCATAGGTCTGACCTGATTTGGATGCTTCAAGGCAAAGTTATTCCCAATCTCCCACAATGTCCTAAGTATGGACTTGTTCAGTAGAGCGAACTTGTACGACGTACCACATGCCACTTTTACCACCTTCGGATATGAAATTGATATAAAATAAACTGCAGTCCATTTAATTTTGTTCGCTTTTTATAGAATTCCAATCCGATGCTCAGAGAGAGAGTTATGGCTATTTCCCAAGGTCACCTATTTTTGATGAAATTTGGGAGCCTGTAAAAACCCTAACTTCCACATATCATATCACTAAAAATATTGCGAACCAAGATCTGAAGTTTTTACACGACATTCCTTGAGATTTTGGATTCGCGTGCTAAAAAATTCAACTTTTGAACCTTCGTAGAAAAAAATTTATAGCGACAATTCCATGATGACCTGTTTGGAGCAGTGAAACCCTAGAATCCAAAGCTTTGATATCAAATGTCATGAAACCAACTCCAAAAATAGAAGAAAATAGAGATCAATACCTTATAAATAAGCCACTTCGAGGGGGAAACCTCCTTTACATTACACAAATGAACAATTCTTGGATGATACAAATGACAAAATCTCCTTCTATATATTGGGGTCCATGGCATCACAATATAATCCTAGCCGACCTAACAATAATAATTTAAGGGCACAATAATACCAATATGGGGGTTAAAGGGGTACAACAATAAGAATAAGGGGGTTATAATAACAACAATAAGGGACTACACTAGTAATATAGGGACTTAACACACTTGCTTCAAACATGTGGGTTGATTTGATTTTTGTGATCTAGTCTAGAGAGTTCAACATCACCCTGCTTTGACCAGATTTTTCATCTCCAATCTTCAAGAAAATCATGTGACCATTGCAGGGGTGACCTTTACCATCTCCATAGATATTATTACTGCACCCATAAGGATACCTAATGTGGGTGAAAAATGGTTCAAGTCAATAAACATAGCTGCCCAACATTATGAATCATTCCTTAAGCCAAGATACAAATATGAGAATAAGAAGGTTTTCCCTTTCAGCCACCTACTTGACAAATTTTCTCCCATGATGAAGATCATCATGAAATACTTCACTTGTGAGGGAATATTCTCCCGACTGTACTCATATCACATTAGGTTTCTCATGCACTTCACAAGGGTAAAATTGCTCAACATCCATCACTATTTGTACAGGAGAATTAATAAGATGGCTTACAAATTGCAGAGAAGAGAGCCAGAACATCAGATGAACAACCTTTTTCATCACTCCCTTATAAATATAATTGTCCCTCATCATATCAATCAGCTGAAAATTGCTAGGGAGACCTTCATTGAGAATGATGTATTCATTACTCCACCATCTCAGCCTGCTAGACCAATTCCACCACTAGTGTCAGTGCCTCAAAAAGAAATAGGGTCATCTAGAAGGGCTACAGTGAAAAAGACCAAAAAGGACCTAGGCAAGTGTTTGCTCCATAGATTGTGGAAGGGGCCTTGCCTTCTTCATCAACAAAGCAGGTACACCAGGATGAGCAATAGAAAGAGACTTTGGGTTGATGGATTTGGATGATCAAGATAATAAAGAGTCCTCAAAGCTGATCATCTAAGAGAAGGATGCCATGATCAAATAATTGCAGGATAACATGGCTAGAGCTCAGTTTTTCATATCATTCCTTAAACAAGAGAACAAGTAGCTGAAAGATCGGCAAGTACTCATGGAGCTAGAGTTTATCAAAGAAAAAATACAAGATACCAAGAGTAAGGCTATGATTTCACTTGATGAATCTTACCATAATTACATTGAAACCAGTAGGACAAGACAAAAAACAAGAGGTCTTAAGAGAGCTCTACAACAACAGAAACTTGATGCCGAAAACCTCACTTTTGAGGAGAGGATTGCCAAGGAGGTTGAAGATGGTAGAGAGGTATGGCTATATAGGGTAAACCTCCACCTTGAGAAGCCCCTCCATAAGGAAAAAAAATATAATAAGATGCCCAGGAACATGTCCCACAGGTACATTACTAGAAACAAGTTCTGTAAGATCAAGCTCAAGCAGTTGGAGGAAAAACACAAGCAAACCCTAATCAAGAAAAAGGAGTAAGATAAACTTGAGATCCTTTCTGATGCCTCCTTGATTGTTTGAGGCACATCATCAAAACTCTATCCACAAAATTTGAAATTTTTTTGGTGATTTTTTGAAAATTTGGGAAATTTGACAAATTTTCACTGAAATTCAACACAGTGAGCTTGTCAAAAGTGCAGTGCCTAGGGCATTGTGCTTCCTTTAGGATCCTCCAAATGAAAAATGGCCACGAACTTTGGATTCCAAAGGCCCTCTAAATTCCATTTTGACTATTGGCACTCAAAAATTGGACAATCCAGCAGGGAGAAATGGCCAAAAACACCTAAAAAATCACCTTTATGCCCCTATTTTTAGGTTGTCGCTGTGCTTTGAAGAAGTGTTGGGAGATTGAACTTTTGGAGGCCTTAAAATCATCATTTTAAAAAACCAAGGCATCTTTGGAAACTATACAGGACAAATTTCCAATGAGCTATCATGAGCTCAATTTGGACTTCAGGAAGTCCCTCAAATTCATCCTTGAAGTTGGTGTCGCGCTCTTAACATAGGCGCTCCACTTTTTCCACTTTGATGAATTTTTCCAAAATTTCCAAATTTTCTTAGTTTGGTAAAATAATTCATGAATTTTACTGATGTAATTTGATTATGTAAACATATTTAAGTTACTTTTAGTTACTAGAGGGTAAATACATTTGGTAAAAGTTTTTTTTTGGCTAATATGAATAAATTTCGCCAAAGTTAGGGATGAGTTTGTTGACCTCCCTAGTCTTTGGGTTTTCAGTTTAGTATTTTTGGGATTAGTTCCTCAAGTCAGGGGTTGGACCCCTGAGCTGGGGAGAATAATTTTTTTCCTTTATCTTCAACCTCATTTCTCATTGCAATGGTTGGATGTTGTTGTATTGATCATATAACACTATTGTACCAAAATTTTGGTAGGAATTTATTGACTGAGTTGCAACTATTTTGGTGGGATTCCTGTGGTATTGTATTTTGACATAGTTTCTTCTTATTTTTACATGTGTGAATTTTTTTCACTTTCCATGATTATGTCATTTCTATAATATGGTTGATTCTTAAGTGAGATAATAAAAATTCATTTTTAATGCTTTGTTTTGTTGGAAATATTGTCATTGATGGCAAAGGAATTGGCAAAGACAGGAGCAACACCTAAACTATCCATAAGGCAAAAGAGACAGAGAGGTAGCAGAGGCAGCAGATGAGACAGAGCAGTAGAGTTGAATTAGGGGTTTAATACAGTTTGCAAAGGAGATGACAAAAGGGAGAGCTGCTAGGAAGAGACAAGGTAATAGATTAAAGAACTTAATGGTGGCAGAGATATGATATTTTTGAATGTACAGGTAGAAGCAGAACTGTGATAGGATAGAACTCCGAAATGAAAGGTTGACATGTTATATATATCATAGCAGAATTGAAGAATGACATTGAATTGTCATGAGTTAATGTTTGTAAGGAAATCCTGTCGGAAGAGAACTACATTTGCTCATTTATTATTGGAAATCCTACCAAAGATAGACCAAAGTTATAGTGCAAACCCAGACTAACACTTTGGAATCATGAACGGAACCTTGAGCGAAGGGCGGAACCTCGAAGGAGGAACAATGAAGGCGGTTTATGGTTTTCATCGCACCTCTTTCAATGGGAAAGTGGTATTCAAGAGGTGGGGAGCGATTCCATATAACGGGTGACACGCGTCCCTATTCGATTCTACAAAACCACTTTTTATCGTGCACCATCGCACGTTATAGTTCGACCCAGGACGCCCAGTGATATCGTTGAGCGTCGTTGATCTGGGAAGGGGTCATCAGACGGTCGTCATTTGTTGAAAGTGCGCGAAGAATAACACAGGAATGGCGGGCCATCGCACGTTAACGATCGGTATCAGAGGTCAAGCGATATGCATATATGCCGTTGATCTGGAAGCTTTCTAATCTAACGGTGATCGGACGCTGGACTTGCGCGAAGTTTACCTATGGTACCATGCGCGTATTTGATTGGCTATTGACTATATTTGTTGGCCCGGGGTCAAAGGCTTACCATATTATTTGGAAGGGTTAAAATGCGAAGGGTTAACTTTAATCCTAAAGTTCTGTTAAAAATTGTAAATATATTTATTTATCAATTTCTTCAAATTGATAAAGAAAAATTAAAAAGAGATCAAAAACCCCGTGGGATAAACTAAAAGGAATAATGTTAGAGGAATACCATTAGCGGTTCGTGGTTTTGACTCATGTTTTTAATAAAGGGAAAACTATATAAGGAGAAGAAAAATAAAGAACGTGGTGTGCATAGTAAGGGTGGTGAATAAAAATTTCTAAAAAGAATATCTGTATGGGGAGCTCTGTTCTTAACTGATAAATCTAAAACTATGATGCACCCATGAATATAATGATGAATCTCTGGTGTGAATGACGAACGAAATCATGTGGAACTGGTGTGAGTATACATAAAATAAATAAATCTGGTGACCGGCAAGGTATGTCGTATGGAAACTGGTGGATCCAGTATGAAAGTTGATGAAACGTGGTCAGCAGTGGTGCTGAGGGTCGAAGCTTTCAGAGAGGGGGTTGTAGCTCCCTTCCAGTGGTAGCTGGTAAACGAGAGAAGGGGGTAGTAGCTCCCTTCCAGGAGAGGCTGGTAAACGAGAGAAGGTTGAAGCCTTCTGCAGGTGGGTGCCTGCGTGCTGGTATAAGTCTGCACCAGCATATATTGTAAGAAGTTTTCTCTACAATAAATATTGAAGACTGAAATTACAACAACAGTGGTTTTCTCCCGAATTTGGTTTCCACCTTAAATCCTGGTGTTCATATGTGTTGTTTTGTTTGATGGTTTGCTCTGTTATTTCTGTTCATGCTTAGTGCTTATCTGATGCAATACTCTAAGTAAAGACATAATAAGATATCTGGACATACATATTGGATGCAATACTGTAACATATGGTTTTAATAGAAAGAAAATAAATATTGTTCAGTCCTAAATACTGATTCACCCCCCCCCCCTCAGTATTTTTCCCAACAATTGGTATTAGAGCAGGTCCTTCTGAAAAAGCTTAGCCGCTAGAAGGAAGACCAAGCAATATGAGCAATCAAGATGGAACAACATCTATCAGGCCTCAGCTCTTTAAAGGAAACAATTTAATCTTCTGGAAAACAAGGATGAGATCCTATCTTCAGTCTCTGGGAGCAGAGGTATGGGAAATTGTTGAACAAGGATATCAATACCCAGCTGTAGTACCAACAGATCCGACAGAAAGAAAGAATTATGAAATGAATGCAAAGGCGGTCAATGCTCTATTGGGAAGTCTAACTGAATTAGAATTTGTCAAATTCATGCAGCTGAATACAGCCAAGACAATATGGGACAAAAGCATTCTAAGTTATGAAGGTGATGCAAAGGTAAAAAGTGCTAAACTCCAAACTCTCAAAATTCAATATGAGAATATAAAAATGGATAATGAGGAGAGCATTGCCAATTTCTTTTTACATCTTGATGATATTGTAAATCATACCTTGGTTGAGAAAGTCTTAAGATCACTAATGACAAAATTTGAGTCAAAATTTTCTGCCCTTGAAGAAAAGCAGGATCTTCAAAACCTTACTGTGGTGCAACTTCATGGAATACTAACTGAATATGAAATGAGAAGAGGAGTACCTTCTGAAGTCAAAGAAGCAGTCTTTATAACTTCTACAAAAGGGAAGGAAGTACAAAAAATAGAAGGATTAGGATATATCTCAGAAGAAGATGAGATAAACTTTGTAAAGAAACTTCAACTTGGCACAGGACGGTTCAGAGGTAAGCTTCCTTTCAAATGTTTTGATTGTGGAAGAGTTGGTCATTATGCTGCTAAGTATCCTTATAAAGAAACACATAAAAAGGGGAAGGAAGTAGCAAGAAGGAATAAGAATCATTTTAGCACTAGAAAGAGTTACTATACTCATGAAGACAGTGATGGGTTATCTGATAGTGAGGAAGAATGTGAACAAGATCTTAGACTTCTCATGGCATTTGAAAAATAATCTAGAGAAGAAAAAGATACTTTTGTGGATGCTCTAGAAGACAGTGATTTTCTTGATGAAAACAATAAACTCAAAATTTGCTTAGAAGAAAGTAAAATAATCATAGAAACTCTGAAAAATCAGCTTGAAGAAAAGGAGAAACACAATGAGAAACTAGAGTGTGAAGTAGTAAGTCTAAGAAAAGAACTTGAGAAAGTAAAAACTCCGAATATTAGATTTTCAAAAGGATATGAAACATTAGATGAGATTATCAAGGTACAACGTTATCCTCTTATAAAGATAGGTCTCGGATATATTGGAGAATCTTCTCAGGCTTCAACACCAAATTATCTAAAAGCAGTTACAATTGGTTTACAACATGCTGCCACTCAGCAAGGGAATAAAGAATATTTACAGATAAAGCATGATCATCTCAATTCAAAAAACATTAACAAGAATGTCTTTCAAAGAAACACCAATCAACAAGTAAATTCATATAGAAGATTTTATGATCGCAGAAATTTATTCTTCAATGGATAATGTTTCTCATGTCACAATTTTGGTCATAAAGTTGTTCAATGTGTTGCATATAAAACCATCATGACAAGAGAAGCAAGAAAGAAATGGATTGATATTGAAACAAAGAAGAATACTTATAACAACTTTTCTCCTCTTCAAAATGAAGTTGAATGTGCTTATTGCAATAACTTTGGCCATGAAGAATCTGAACGCAGGAGCAAAGTTCAGCCAAAAGAACATGTTTCTTCAAGCTCCAAAGTATGGAAAAATAAGGAATTACAGGTTGAAAATTGTGGCATAGCGTTATTTGCAGAAGATGAAGAAAACCAATGGTACATTGATAGTGGATGCTCAAGACACATGAAAGGTGATAAAGACAAACTTCTTGCATATAGTGCTCTAGAAAAAGAAAAAAATGTTACATTTGGAAATGATACTCCTGCGGTCATTAAGGGAAAAGGGTCTATTTTTCTAAAAGAAAAGGTGAAAGCTAATGAAGTCATGTATGTGGATGGATTAAAACATAACTTGTTAAGTGTAAGTCAAATGTGTGATCAAGGAACTAAAGTTGTCTTTAGTTCAAAAGAATGTGTGGTACGTGATCTTGATACAGGTAAACCAAATATAAAAGGAAAAAGAACTCCAAACAACCTGTATATATTGAAGAACCCCAAAGAACAATTTTATTTGAGTAAATCTTCAGAAAATTGGCTATGGCATAGAAGTTTGGGGCATATGAGCTTCTCTCAAATCAACAAATCAAGCAGACTTAAAGTTGTTCGTGATCTTCCCAATATTACTCTACCTGAAAATATCATATGCAAATCTTGCCAATTCGGCAAGAAAACCAGGGTACAATTTAATGCCAAGGAAGGATCATCAAGTAAGCCTCTTGAACTCATTCATACTGACATATGTGGACCTATGAGGAAAAAGTCACCACGTGGTGAAGAATACTATATATTATTCATTGATGATTTCTCTAGAATGTGTTGGATTGGGCTGCTTAAACACAAAGATGAAGCATTTGAGAAATTTCAGATCTTCAAAGCACTAGTTGAGAATGAATTAGATCTAAAAATCAAGTGTCTCAGATCTGATCGAGGAGGAGAATATACATCCAATGAATTCCTTGAATTCTGTGAACGACATGGCATAAAAAGACAGTTCTCTGTAGCTGGCACTCCACAACAGAATGGAGTTGCAAAAAGAATGAACAGAACAGTTCAAAAAATGGCTAGAGCTATGCTTGATGATTCCGGAACGCCTGACACATTTTTGGGAGAAGTAACACATACAGCAGTAAAAATTCTCAACAAAGCACATGTTCGTGTAAATAGTGATAAAACTCCATATGAACTTTGCTCCAAAAGAAGAAAAGCAAACAACAGATGAAGATGATGATGACACATATCCTTCTACATCAAATAGTAATGATACAAACAGTGAACCCAGTAAAGAACCCGAAGAGGATTTGTATGAAAAGGCTCCATCTAGATATGTTCAAAAGAATCATCCAGAATCTCAAATTTTGGGAGAAAAGAGATCAGGTGTACAAACAAGAAGGACTCTTGTGGGATCTTCTAGCAATCTGGCATTTTTGTCCACTACTGAACCTCACAGTGTCAGTCAAGCTAGCAAAGATGAATGTTGGATTCAAGCCATGAATGAAGAGGTTGATCAAATTGAAAAGAATCACACTTGGGAATTAGTACCAGGGCCTCATGACAAAAATGTCATTGGAACTAAATGGATATTCAAAAACAAGTTAAATGAGAATGGGGATGTTAGAAGAAATAAAGCTATACTTGTGTGCAAAGGGTATGCTCAACAAGAAGGTATAGACTTTGAAGAAACCTTTGCTCCTGTAGCCAGACTTGAAGCCATAAGAATGTTTCTTGATTTTTCAAGCTTCCAACAAATCAAAGTTTATCAAATGGATGTTAAATCTGCTTTTCTCATTGGTGATCTAGAAGAAGAAGTTTATATAGAACAACCAGAAGGATTCATTTTGGGAAATGATGAAAAACTTGTTTGTAGACTTAAAAAGGCTCTATATGGTCTCAAACTAGCTCCAAGGGCATGGTACTATCGTCTTGAAAAATATCTTCATCAAAAAGGATTTTCAAAAGGGTTTGCTGATAGCAACTTATACACAAAAAATGAAAATGACAAACTATTGATTGTGGTTGTATATGTTGATGATATCATTTTTGGAAGTAACAAAGAGTCTATGAGTCAGAAATTTGCTTCTGATATGCAACAAGAATTTGAAATGTCTTTTCTTGGGGAACTAACATTATTTCTTGGCTTGCAAGTGCAACAAGCAACAGATGGTATATTCTTATCACAAGCAAAATACCTCAAGAAAATATTGAAGAAGTATGGCATGGAAGATTGCAAACCTGTAAGTACACCAATGATAATCAGATGTAATCTCAGTTCTAATGATGATTCCCCCACGGTGAATCAACCTGAATACAGATCTATGATAGGAAGTCTACTTTATCTCACTGGGACAAGACCATACATCATGCATGCAGTTGGGGTTGTTGGACGATTCCAAGCTAATCAAAAAGAGTCTCATCTTCAGGCTGTGAAAAGAATATTCAAATATCTACAAGGAACTCAAGACTTTGGACTATGGTATCCAAAGAATGCTGATCTTACTCTTCATGCAGACACCGATGCAAATTGGGCTGGAAGTATTGATGATCGGAAAAGCACTAGTGATGGTGCATTCTATATGGGGCCCCGGTTAGTATCTTGGTTCAGCAAGAAGCAAAGCTCCATTGCCTTATCTACAGCAGAAGCAGAATATGTGGCTGCTGCATCATGTTGCACTCAACTTCTCAGGATGATGCAAACCCTACAAGACTTTCAAATCAAATGTTCGCCTCCTATCTCCATTATGTGTGATAATTAAAGTGCTATCAGTATCTCAAAGAATCCTGTTATGCATTCCAAGACCAAGCACATTCCCATCAAATATCACTTCTTACGTGAACAAGTGCTTGAACAAAAGGTGAAATTGGAGTATGTTTCCTCCAAAGAACAAGTTGCTGATATATTTACCAAACCTCTACCCAGGGAAGCGTTCGAATATCTCAGACAGAAATTGGGAGTAGTCTCTTCCATGCAGAGGATCAGGTCTACTTAAATACAGAAGATTAAATTGGTTGTGAGGTGTTGTTAGGCATCTCTGAATGCACAGGCTCAGGGGGAGCATTGGTCATATGAAAAGGATGAATTGTTGGTCATATTATGTTTGAAGATGCAGCATGATCTCAGGGGGAGCATGTCATTATCGGTTCAAAGGACCTTGATCAAAATATTTGCCATTAATGTCAAAGGGGGAGGAAAAGCAACAAAGGGCTTTGTAAGTCCATCAGAGGAAGAGTATTGCCATCAATGCCAAAGGGGGAGATTGTTGGAAATATTTTCATTGATGGCAAAGGAATTGGAAAAGACAGGAGCAACACCTAAACTATCCATAAGGCAAAAGAGACAGAGAGGTAGTAGAGGCAGTAGATGAGACAGAGCAGTAGAGTTGAATTAGGGGTTTAATACAGTTTGTAAAGGAGATGACAAAAGGGAGAGCTGCTAGGAAGAGACAAGGTAATAGATTGAAGAACTTAATGGTGGCAGAGATATGATGTTTTTGAATGTACAGGTAGAAGCAGAACTGTGACAGGATAGAACTTCGAAATGAAAGGTTGACATGTTATATATATCATAGCAGAATTGAAGAATGACATTGAATTGTCACGAGTTAATGTTTGTAAGGAAATCCTGTCGGAAGAGAACTACATTTGTTCGTTGATTATTGGAAATCCTGCCAAAGATAGACCAGAGTTATAGCGCAAACCCATACTAACCCTTTGGAATCATGAACGAAACCTTGAGCGAAGGGCGGAACCTCGAAGGAGGAACAGTGAAGGCGGTTTATGGTTTTCATCTCACTGCTTTCAACGAGCAAGCGATATTCAAGAGGTGGGGAGTGATTCCATAGAACGGGCGACACGCGTCCCTGTACGATTCTACAAAACCACTTTTTACTATGCGCCATCGCGTGTTATAGTTTGACCCAGGATGCCCAATGATATCGTTGAGCATCATTGATCTGGGAAGGGGTCATCGGACGATCGTCATTTGTTGAAGGTGCACGAAGATTAACACAGGAACGGTAGGCCATTACACATTAACGATCGGTATCGGAGGTCGAGCGATATGCATATACGCCGTTGATCTGGAAGCTTGCTAATCTAACGGTGATCGGACGCTGGACTTGCACGAAGTTTACCTATGGTACCATGTGCATATTTGATTGGCTATTGACTATATTTGTGGGCCCGGGGTCAAATGTTTACCATATTATTTGGAAGGGTTAAAATGCGAAGGGTTAACTTTAATCCTAAAGTTCTGTACAAAATTGTAAATATATTTATTTATCAATTTCTTCAAATTGATAAATAAATATTAAAAAGATATCAAAAACCCCGTGGGATAAACTAAAAGGAATACTGTCAGAGGAATACCATTAGCGGTTCGTGGTTTTGACTCATGGTTTTAATAAAGGGAAAACTATATAAGGAGAAGAAAAATAAAGAACGTGGTGTGCATAGTAAGGGTGGTGAATAAAAATTTCTAAAAAGAATATCTGTATGGGGAGCTCTGTTCTTAACTGATAAATCTGAAACTACGATGCACCCATGAATATAATGATGAATCTCTGGTGTGAATGACGAACGAAATCATGATGAACTGGTGTGAGTATACATAAAATAAATAAATCTGGTGACCGGCAAGGTATGTCATATGGAAATTGGTGGATCCAGTATGAAAGTTGATGAAACGTGGTCAGCAGTGGTGCTGAGGGTCAAAGCCTTCAGAGAGGGGGTTGCAGCTCCCTTCTAGTGGTAGCTGGTAAACAAGAGTAGGGGGTAGTAGCTCCCTTCTAGGAGAGGTTGGTAAACGAGAGAAGGTTGAAGCCTTCTGCAGGTGGGTGCCTGCATGCTGGTATAATTCTGCACCAGCATATATTGTAAGAAGTTTTCTCTACAATAAATATTGAAGACTGAGATTACAACGGCGATGGTTTTCTCCCGAATTGGGTTTCCACCTTAAATCCTGGTGTTCATATGTGTTGTTTTGTTTGATGGTTTGCTCTGTTATTTCTATTCATGCTTAATGCTTATCTAATGCAATACTCTAAGTAAAGACATAATAAGATATCTAGACATACATATTGGATGCAGTACTGTAACATATGGTTTTAAGAGAAAGAAAAGAAATATTGTTCAGTCCTAAATACTGATTCACCCCGCCCCCCCTCTCAGTATTTTTCCCAACATGGTTTGGGATAATCATCATACTTGTGTTTCATTTATTTAGTTTAAAAATAATTCATGTATTTCATGCTATTTTTGGGACCTCACTAGTCTAATTCACTCCATTAAACCTCCTTAAAGTGTTAAAGTACCTACCTACCTTACCCCATCATATGTCTACAATTTCTTGTCCTTTTTCCCTGATCTAATTTCCTCTTTGACCTAATTCACTCATGCAACACTAAAATCAACCAATAAAAACCCATGTGATACTATACCTAGCCTAAAACCTAAATGATCCATCCATCTTGGTTGTGATCCCTTGGAGAGAGCACTCTCCTTCCTAGTGGGGCTAGCTACTTGGCGAAAGCTTGGTCTGTGGTTACCTTTGATGGTCTCTTCTCAACCTCGGAGATCCGGTGGAGTGATAACATATTGGTGACCATACTGGGGAAGAAAGTGATAGATATTCCCTAGTTGTACCATTATTTATTCGAATTCTTGGCCTCCGGATGATAGGTCTAAGATTTTGTTAAGGTTGATCTGAAAAAGTTTCAGAGAACCAAATTGCTGAACATTGAACATTCTAGATTTGAGGAGATACACCAGATCAAATCCTGATCCTCACTGAGATGATCCAGTCAAATATCTAGAGAGGCTTGTTCAGAAGCATAGATATCAAGCTACAGAAATTCAATCAAATCCAATCCCATTGGTAAGATATTCTTCGCTACCTGCAAAATTTCTATCTCTCAAAGATATACCATTTGATTTAAAATTTGAGTTGTCTTTGTTTCGATATAAGTCTGAAACCTCATTATCTGACATAGTCTTTGACCCATTAAGGCTTTCTGAGCTAAAATCATTATCTGAGATAGATCTTATTTCTTTAAAACTTGAAGAAAATTTACCCTTTGAAGAAACTAAGTCTGAATATTACTTTGACACTAAAGTCTGGAATCAATTCTATAGATTTGAAAGTTTAGCAAACCAACTTTAGTACCAATCAGAAAAAGGCATAATCTAATATCAACAAGAGACAGTACCCATCCCGACACACTCAAACTCAGTTGTTGTTTCCTCTTCTGCACCATCTACTTCATTATCTATTCAAAAAATTCTTCCTAGTGTCACTCTTGTAGTTCATTCAGTAGGAATTGTGGCTAGATTTTCACCCCTCATCTTACCAGGTCAACTCCATGCCTTACGACTAGATTATGGCTAGAGACTCCCACTTTTTGATGAAAATTCTTCAATAAATGCAAAAAAAATCATAGTTAAAGTCACTGAATTTATTGATATGGAAGAAGTAGATGAAGACGATGCTAAAATGAGAATCATAGTTCAGAGCTTTTCAGGAGAATTTAAAGTATGGTTCATATCATTAAATGTAAATTCCATAGCCACTTCAAATAAATTGATAGATGCTTTCATAGCCCGATGGGAGGTAAATAAGAATCCATTACAAATCCTTTCTGAATACAATAATCTGAAAAGAGAACCAAATGAATCAGTACAAGACTTCACTGCCCGATTCAATAGAGTACACAATTCCATTCCCAATGATATCAAACCTCCTCCAAGGCTGGCCCTCTTGCATTACATGGATGGTTTTGATCCATACATGGCCTATTAGTTGCGAGAAAGGAATCCTGCTACATTAGAAGAATGCAGAAAAATGCAATTAGTGTAGAAGCTAATTTGTCCATGAAGTAAAAAATGAATGGTGAAAGGAGAGTAACTATCAAAGAAGAAGCATCATCATCTTCCACTGTAAAAATGGATACCTTGATAAGAACAATAGAAAGAATGGTTGACAAGATGTTTATTACCAAAAGACAACCGTTAGAAATCTTAACTTCAGAGGACAACAACAACAGACTCAATTAAGAATTAAGAAAAGGGAATGGAAGGCACCTAAGCAAGCATCACAGGCACAACAAATTTGGACACCCTTGAAATAGAATTATGCTTAAGGAGGTGAATAAGAAGAACAAGATAATATTGTTGAAGAGAACCACTTTTTTACAGCTGATGGCCAGCCCATATTTTTGACAGAAGATGAAGAGTATGTCGAGAAGACGGATGTACCCAAGGATGAAGACTATATTTTAGCTCAAGATATTCAGTTGGAGGTTGAATATGATGATTATCAGCAAGGATATTTGAATGCCCTCGGCTCATAGTAGAGGAAGTATACATTGAGAGGTAGATATATCCCAATAACTCCTATTCAGAAGCGGAAATATCAACAAAAAGATACTCAACCAAAAAAGAATTCTCAAGGTAATCATAGTAAAAGAAAAGAACCTACACCTGTAAGTCAGAACAAAGATAATCAACCATATACAAGCTCATTGGGTAAAGAAAAATACAACTAAAGGAAAGAAGCTACATCAAAATATCATGCTGACAAAAGGGACATCATTAAAGAGGTAGACGAATCCACTCCTTTCAGCTTAGAAACTGAAATTTCCATATTAAAAGTGTTAATACCTTTAACTGAACTTGCAAATAATAATAATTATAAGTCTCATGTAGCCAAAATGTTAAAAGAAGATCCTTCATATGATATACTTAATGTCAAAGATGACCAACCTGAACTTATATTTGGTCGAACGATAGATGGTCAGTTAGAGGAAAGTGAAGTTCCCCCATTCTATTTGAGTCTGAGAATCCACCAAAATATCCTTCACAATGCCATGCTCGACTTTGGACGTTCCCAAAATTTGATGCCGAAATCTATTATGGATAAATTTGGCCTAGATATCACTCGTCCTTACCATGACTTGTATTCCTTAGATTCGGGTAGAGTCTGTTGTTTGGGTCTTATTAAGGATTTAGCAGTTTCCCTTGAACAAATTCTTGCAAAGAATTTATTGATGGATGTGGTGGTGGTTGATATACCACCACGGTTTGGTATTTTATTTTCTAGATCTTGGGGAGAAAAGTTGAGAGGCACTTTGCAACTAGACTTCTCTTATACCACCATCCCAGTTTTTGGACAATTGAGAAAGTCGTACTGGAAAACAAAGATGAAGTACATAATAACCAGAAAATAGAAGCCTAATAATCATCCAATAAATGTTGTACATACATATTTAGAATATTTTGTTTTGTTCAATGATAGTGGCTTGAATGATGTAGATAGTCAGTTTATAGAAGTAGAACATGTTCTAGATATTTATAATTGTATCAGAAGAGTTTTAGAGAAGGGAAAAGAAAATATGCCAAGTGCTTCAGATCAACCATCTGATAAGGTAGAGGAAAGTTTAGATCAGAATCAAGAAGTAGCCTGGAAACTTGAGACAAAACAGAAATAAGAATTCTAGCACTTGGATGATGAAAATGGTCTATGGACCATGGATTTTGATGGTGCCTTGGGGAAAGACAGGGCAGGAATTGGAATTTGTATTCACAACCCTCTTCATTATCCTGGTAAGGTTCCTAAGAATGTTAGATTATCTTCATATAAATTGGCTTTTAATTGTTCTAACAATGTGGCGGGATATGAAGCATTGATCACGAGTCTCAAGATATTGGAAAATCTGGGCGCAAGAATAATTTCAGTATATGGTGACTCTGAACTTGAGATAAAACATGTGACAGAGGAATAATAGGCCAAGCATCCATGAATGAGAGCATATAGGTATGTTGTACTGGATATCCTAAAGATGTTTCCCGAATACAATTTGTAAGTAGTACCGAGAAGTTAGAATTTCATGGCAGATTCACTTGCTACAACAACAATCAATTTCAAAATCCCTATATTTTCTAACAAGAAATTTTAAATTCATGTAAAACATTAGCCTAGATTTCTTGATAACTTGGAATATTGGCAAGTATTTTGGGATGATCAACAAGTTAATATTTTTTTGCAAAATGAAGGTGAATTCAAGAATTCTGCGATTGATAAAGTTTTTGGCAAGGATGACCAAGTCATTGAAGCCAATCAGGTTGATATACTAGAGCTGAAGGATAAAAATATTAAAAAATGTCTCATACCTTTGGAAGCATTTCTTGATTAGGATGATTTAGCGAAGAATCCAACATTGGTTCCTAGAGAAAAAGGTGTGGAGGACGTAAACATCGGAACAATGGACAAGCACAAAATGGTCAAACTGTCCTAGTCTTTATCTCATGAGGTAAAGGACAAGTACATTGATTTACTTTCTGAATTTTATGATGTTTTCGCATGGGATTATGCAAACTTGAAGGTTTATGATAAGAATATCATTCAGCACACCATTCCAATTAAGCCCAATCAAAATCCCTTTCGGAAAAAGTTGAGAAGGATCAACCCAAGGTTGATGTCATCCATAGAAAAAGAAGTGAACATGCTCTATAAATAATGTATCATTGTCCCTATAAGGTTTTCTGATTGGATATATAATCTAGTCCCTGTAAGAAAGCAGACTGGTGAAATAAGGCTTTTCACAGATTTCAGAAATTTAAACAAAGTGTCTCTTAAAGATAATTACACCCTTCCCAAAATGGATCACATCTTATAGAGAGTGGTTGGGGCTTCTCGGATTTCTTTTCTTGATGGATATTCAAGATATAATCAGATTTTAGTACATGAGAAAGATCAAGACAAAACTACCTTCAATACACCTTGTGGTACGTTCAAATATGGAAAGATGCCATTTGGACTAAATAATGCAGGGGCTACCTTTCAGCAAGTGATGGATATAGCCTTTGCAGAAAGATTTTTTCCTAGTGGTATATTTAGATGATTTGATAGTTTTCTCCCACTTTGATGATGAACAGTTCTACCATTTAAGGATTTTTTTTTAGAAATGCAAGAAATTCAGAATCTTTCTTAATCCGAAAAAGAGCCTTTTTTCCATGGAGGAGGGAAAAATTCTCAGTCACATCATCTCTAAGGATGGAATTTGGATTGACCCTTCTTGGTTTGAGGCAATTCAACAAATTAACTTTCCATGGAATAAGAAGGAAATTCAGGCTTTCAATGGTAAGATGAATTTCTTACGCAGATTTATTCCAAATTTGGCTAAGCACCTTCGGGAAATGACCAACATGTTGAAAAAGGACAATGAGGTAAAGTGGTTCGAGGATGCCAAGAAGTCTTTTAACTCAGTGAAGTTTGCTTTGACTACTGCCCCTGTTTTAATATGCCCAGATTACACTATTGATTTTATTAAATTCTCATTTTCCTCTGAGCACACCATAGTTGCAGTCGTAAAGCAAAAGAAGGAAAAGATCGAGTAGCCTATTTCATTTTTCAATCTAACCATCAGGGATTCAACTCTTCGGTTCAATATCATAGAGAAACATGCTTTGTCTTTGATAAAAGCATTGAAGAATTTCCGTGTCTATATTTTACATTAACATATTTTTTCTTATTTCCCTAACACAACAGTAAAATATGTTCTTATGTAGACAGATCCGGAAGGTAGAAGAGGGAAATGGATAACAACAATGTTGTAATATGACCTCGAGATCAAGCCCACAAAGCTGATCAAAATTCAAGGTCTAGCAAAGCTTATGGCTAAGTCAAATTTGCATGTTTTATAAATCAATATTATTAAAACATTTTCCGATTGTAATATCCCAAAATAGGGAAAATAAGCAGTATTGAGAATATCTTAAAATATTCCAAAAATGGACTACTCAGCAATGCATTCATAGAAAAACGCATTTCCAGAAATATAAGCCATAAAAATGAAAACCATCACTTGGATCCATGATATATATCCATCTAGCATCTAAGTCTAAGAGGACATCAGAAACAAAGGAAACTAGGTGAGGTAAACAGACCTCTCACACCTAGTGTAGCTGAAAATCACTAAAACCCCAGACACTGCTACTCAGAAATTATGCACAAAAGGAACAACGCATTCTTAAGAGGGCTTCAACTCAGAAATTAAGAATACAAATATATCTGCTTATATATTATACATTCATGCTTAAAAACTGAGATCTAGCCTGCTTATTACAATTACAAGAAAACCTGGGAAGGGTTTCTTCTCAGACATTGCATACAAATGTGATCTTCAGAAAATTACTGAATAACCACTAAAACACTAAAATAAGAGTGTATAAGGCTGAAATATGTCTTATCTGATGTATATCCCTCAAGGGCCTCCTCCCATGAAAGGATGAACCTCTCAATCACAAGGAAACACTGCATCGGAGCCACTAGACCATCTACTGAAGCTGCCTCCAAAAATAACGCATTCCCTAGCTGGAACAGTGCTGGGAATGTGGGGAAATGTGTGGTATACTACCAAATATCTGAAATGAGCCCAATACCTCTCCAAACATATCTCCCAATGGAAGGAAACTTCCCTCCTATGAGAAACTAGCTCAAAAAAGTGGGATTCCAATCCCTTCCACTGTTGCACCCTAAAAAATAGCATAATAACCTCCAGGAACTGCGGTGATGAAGTAAGATGAAGATTGGCCTAAAAACCTAATGTGGAAATGCATGAAAGAACACTCCCAAGAGGCTCCTCAAGGAAAGAGGTGGGATTCCCGCTCGGGAACACCTGGTGCTAAAAAACACAGCAACCCTGCTAAACAACAAGAGGAAGAAAAAGTATAAGCAGACCAAAATAATAATCTAAAACATGAGGAAAAATGCTGCCATCCTCTTCCTTAAATAAAATGTGAGTTTTCTTTCCCTTGGCCCCACCCAATTAGGTTATTTCCATCAAGAGATTCATCTCCCTCCAAAACTGCATTATTCCTTCCTTGATCCCTCCTCCTCCACATCTAAGTTGTTGACTTGCTCAAAGTAGACTTAATCAACTTGATATTATCCTTGTTCAAACATGGAGGTGTTTTATTGAGCTGCAAAGAGTGTCTCCTTTCACACTTGAAGTGTTTTTATTCCTTCTTAGGAGACTTATGGGCTTTTCTACCCTTTTATTCACCAACTAAAGGTACTGCTAACTCTAATGTTCCATTTTAGCTTTGAAGCTAAAATTTGGGAACATTACAGTCCTCCCCTCCAAAATTTTTGTTTGTCCTCAAGAAAACGTATGAGTGACTCTTCCACCCATGCTATCATCCAAATGAAATGAGCTATCCTAGGTAGCTCATCAAAAGAATCATCAACCCTGGTTCTATACAATGTGTTGGGGCTGCATGGAGAGATTGGATTCTGCCATCCAAATGGTTTCTCTCTCCATTTATGGTAAGAATGGGGCTGCCTCTATCCTTGGGCTGAAATAACATGGCCTCCAAGAATGGCCCAAGTTCCCCCATCAAACAATTCAGCCATGAAGTGCTTCCTCAAGTTCTTCAAGTGGTTCCTCCAATAAGAAGGAAAAAAATGTGATGTGGCAATCATGGTTTGCCCATGGTTCCTCCTAAAATTTACAACATGTAAAGTGGGGAGAATCATGCTCCCAATGGGCACCTCTACTACCTTCAACACTCTCCAAACAATTCCTCTCATAAATATAAAAATATCAGCAGTAAATGGAAGAAAAATGCAATAAAAACAAGCTGCCATATGAAAACCAGAGAGTGGTTCATAGTTCGACCAATGGAACCAGTGCAGTGCATTCTTTGCCTGCATCAAAAAAAAAAAATAACAAGTGCTTTCCAAGCCACTTTTTTGCTGCCACAGTCATCTCATAAGATGGAATTAGGAATATACAATTTGGTGTCAATGGTGCACATCAAGAATTTCGTGGCTTCCCCCACAAACCACCAACAAGATAGCCAACCTCAATGCTGCAATTAGCCTCAAGTACATCATATTATAAAGTATAATAAGGGATGATCCTCCTTAATGCAACATGCTTCTCATATAAAGTAAATAAAGGAAAATCATAATACAAATGTATACCTCCTCTACCATGTACTTCGGTCCTTGAGCCGAAATGGCTCAACTGAAAATGCTCCCTCAATCCCAATGAGTAGGAAGGTGGTTGTGACATCCTCTCTATCCTCATCTAGGCTATGCATCTCTCCATATGCTAAAATATATCATACTAAATGACCTCCCAATAAAACCTCTCTGCCAAGGAAAGATATGCATCAAAGTGCCTGGAAAAGAAGTCCTCATGTGCTGCATGTAGCATCTCCTCCTTGAGCTTAGAAGCTCTAGTCAAGAAGACTCTGCCATGAGAATAGATGACCATATCCTCCACCATGTATCTCTCATCTCCATCAGGGTCATAAAGAATCATGCAAGCACCAAGATCCTTGGAGTAATCTACCAAGAGTTGAGATCTCCAATAGGGATCAATCCTCCCAAGAGACAATGCTGGTGATCTAGCATGTGGAGTTCTCCTCCTACTGCTGCCTGCTACTTTGGAATCCCCCATGCCAAAGCTCTCCTCCCAAATCTTCACCCCTCAAAAATCCAAGAGTGGTGAATCCAAAGACAAGATGTCTTTCATCAACTCTAGATCAGGTGGCCTCCCGGGTGGAATGCCTCCATGTAGTGAGACATCAATGTCAAGAGTAGACTGCACATATGGTTGTGAAATATTGCCCTTTCCCTTACAACACAAATCAGTCTGCCTCTTCCTTGCATTAGCTCTCTGAAATAGAGAAGGGTGTGTTCTTGTCATCAAGTGATGCTGCTTTCCCTTCCTACCTTCTCCTTCCATCTGCAATGCTTCACAATCATGCTGCTCACTGATTGTGCTTTGACCTCCATGTATGAGATCCTGGGGAACTTCTTGCAAAGAAACAAGAATCCCTCCTGTTGGAGCATGTGCTCCACCTTCCTCTTCATGAGGTTCTAGATGTTCTCTAGATGTGACAGTGCTATTGCCCTCACCTTCATCAATGTGTATGGGCAACCTCTTAACAATTGGATCCTTTTGTGAAAAAGAGATCCCCATGCCCTCTTGTTTAGGAATATGAAATAGAGGTCTTGCCTTTAACAATGTGTGATGAAAGATGTCAGCTTCTCCCATGGTTTTCTGAAGTGGAGTGAATTTCATAGTCTCCTCCATCACATGCAAGGTCTCAAGTTTTTCTTGCTCATGTGTCTTAGGGAGTTTCCCATCAAACCTTCCGATCAATGTTTCAATGAATCTTGCATAAGAGGAAGTGTTTGCAATTTTCAAAGAACAAGATTCAAAAATCCACCATGCATAGACCTTACCTCTGAAATGCAGTGCTACAATTCTAATGGCTTCATCTTCATAAATGTGGTGTTGTTGTAAATAGGAGTCTATCTCCTTCACCCAAGCTCTAGCTGAACATGTAGGTGAACCTTCAAAAGTAGATAGAAGAAATCTATCTGCATCCCATTGCTTTCTCTTCTCCACCTGGATCTTGCAAAAATCTTGGAAATTGGTATGATTTCTAAACCTCTAAGTTTTAGATTCATACTCCTACAACAAATCACTAAGAGTTCTCCTATTAAGCATTCTTCCTCCTTTCATCCATCTCAAGATAGATCTGGGTACTTGACTGCGCTGTGCATCATGGTGTGTAGCTGCATGCTCACACTTAGCATGTGCAAATATAGACCTAGCTCTAGATCCAAACTCTTCTGGAGATCCCATCTCCATTCTTATTTTCTTCAGCTATCCTTGAGAGCTCTGCATAGATATTGGAAGAAGCTTTGTAAGCTTGTCGTCCTTTCTCCCTTCACATAATGGAGCCTTCTCCTTTCTGTCCACCTCTCTTCTCCTTGAAGTATAATGGCCTGAGATCCACAAGTTGAGCCAATATTTTAGCTTTGATACCACTGTAATATCCCAAAATAGGGAAAATAAGCAGTATTGGGAATATCTTAAAATATTCCAAAAATGGACTGCTCAGCAATGCATTCACAAAAAAAACCATTTCCATAAATATAAGCCATAAAAATTCAAACCATCACTTGGATCCATGAGATATATCCATCTAGCATCCAATTCCAAGAGGAGATCAGAAACAAAGGAAACTATGTGAGGTAATCAGACCTCCCACACCTAGTGTAGCTGAAAATCACTAAAACCCCAGACACTACTACTCAGAAATTATGCACAAAAGGAACAATGCAGTATTAAGAGGGTTTAAACTCAGAAAATAAGAATACAAATATAGCTTCTCATATATTAGATATTCATGCTTAAAAACTGATATCTAGTCTCCTTATTACAATTACAAGAGAACCCAGGAAGGGTTTCTTGTCATACACTCTGCATACAAATGTGATCTTTAGAAAATTACTGAATAATCAATATAACACTAAAAAATAAGAGTGTATAAGGCTGAAATATTTCTGATCTGATGTAGATCCCTCAAACACTTCCTCCCATGAAAGGATGAACCTCTCAATCACAAGGAAACACTGCAACGGAGCCACTAGACCATCTACTGAAGTTGCCTCCAAAAATAACGCATTCCATAGATGGAACAACGTTGGGAATGTGGGGAAATGTGTGGTCTACTACCACAGATCTGAAATGTGCCCAATACCTCTCCAAACAGATCTCCTAATGGAAGAAAACTTCCCTTCTATGAGAAACTAGCTCAAAAAAGTGGGATTCCAATCCCTTCCACTGTTGCACCGTATAACACAGCACAATAACCTCTAAGAACTACACTGATGAAGTAAGATGAAGATTGGCCTGAAAACCTGATGTGGAAATGTATGCAAGAAATCTCCCAAGAGGCTCCTCAAGTAAATAGGTGGGATTCCCACTCGGGAACACCCGGTGCTAAACAACAGAGCAACCCTGCTAAACAACAAGAGGAAGCAAAAGTCTGAGCAGACCAAAATAATAATCTAAAACATGAGGAACAATGCTGCCATCCTCTTCCTTAAATAAAATTTTAGTTTTCTTGCCCTTGGCCCCACCCAATTAAGTCATTTACATCAAGAGATTCATCTTCCTCCAAAACTACATTATTCCTTCCTTGATCCCTTCTCCTCCACATTTGCGTTGTTGACTTGGTCAAAGTAGACTGAATCAACTTGATATTATCCCTGTTCACACATGGAGGTGTTTTATTGCGCTAAAAAGAGTGTCTCATTTCACACATGAAGTGCCTTTATTCCTTCTTAGGAGACTTATGGGATTTTCTACCCTTTTATTCACCAGCTAAAGATAGTGCTAACTCTAATGTTCCATTTTAGCTTTGAAGCTAAAATTTGGGAACATTACACTGATGAAGAAGAGGATGTCACTCTAATACATTTATCTGATATGCTTCTTTTGCCTCCTTGGTATTCTGATATAATATATGTTCTTCAACATTTGAAACCTTCTCCAGGCATGACTAAGAGTAAGAGTAGGTCTTTAAATTTGAAAGCTTCCAAATACTGCATTTTGGACAACGCCCTTTATTTGAAATATCCAGGAGGTATTTTTCTTAATTTTTTAGTTGGCAATGAAGCCCAAGAAGTTATGAATGATTTTCATAAAGGATATTGTGGGGGCCATATTTTCTGGAAGACCATGGATAATAAAGTGTTGAGAGAAGGATACTACTGGCCAACTCTTTTTGCAGATTTGTACAAAAGAGTGATGAGTTTCCATGAGTGTCAAGTGTTTCAAGGTAAAAGAAAACTTCTTCCTTTAACTTTGCAGTCTATTTTAGTACATGCACCTTTTCAAGAGTGGCGACTTGAATTCATTGGAGAGATTCAACCTACATCATCTGCACAACACAAATGGATATTAACAACCACCGACTACTTCACCAAATGGATCGAAGCAATCCCAACAAGGCAAGCAACAAACCTAGTGATTATTCAGTTTTTAGAGACTAACATATTGTCTCGTTTTTATTGTACTCATAATATTGTTATCGATAATGCATCAACATTCAAATAAAAAAGAATGGTTGAGTTTTGTGTAAAATATAACATCAAGTTATCCTCAAGGTAATGGCTTAGCAGAGTTCTCTAATAAATCCATGATTAATATCATAAAGAAGATGTTGGAGGCCAACAAAAAGAAGTGGCACAAAAATCTTGTGGATGCCTTGTGGGTAGATAGGATGAGTAGTAAGAAATATATAGGAATGTCCCATTTTCATTTAGTTTAAGGTGTAGACATTGTTTTTCCTACATCACTTGTAGTCTCGGTCATGAAATTATTGCAAGAAGAAGGAAGTGAGGAGAATGATGTACAACGCCAGATCAATCATATGACTCATCTTTATTAGATGAGAGTTGAGATATTTTAGAAGACCTCAAAGCTTCATGAGAACATAAACAAGGTTTATGATCGTAAAACCAAGGCGGATGATTTTAAGCTTGAAGATGTAGTCCTCCGATGGGATGCAAGGAATGAGGAAAAAGGGAAGCATGGAAAGTTTGAGAACCTATGGAAAGGGCCCTACAACATCTCAGCTATTTGGGGGAAAAATGATTTTCTATTATAGGAGATGAATGGATAAGAATGTTTAGGAAGACTGGTCAACAGTAGGATCCTTAAGAATTATCTTTAATGCAGTTTTCGGATTTCCAACAATGATTGTAAATATCAGTTTAAATTTCCTACAAAGTTTGAAGCGAAGAATCACCGAAGCTTGGAGCCCGAGGTGAAGGCTCTAAAGTTTCATTCGTTTTCTATTTTTTTCAAAACTAAGTCAGTAAAATTCAAGTCAATTTTGAGTCAATTTTAAATTCAGTTTTTAGTCAGTTTGAGTTTTTTTCAATCTAAATTTTTCATTTTTCAGTTAGTATTTTAGCTTTTTCCTCCATGCCCAATGGATAGGCACTTGGTCTACGGTGTTCTTGTCACCTCCAAGGAGCTACCATCCCTAGCTAGAGCCAATGTTAGTGTCAGTATTTGCATCCTTCCACCAGTGACCAATTTAACTCTTTCATGTCATGTTAAGGGTCCCATTCTGAAATTCTTTTCATTCCATTAGGTCATGCAAAAATTTGGTCACTTGGTGCAGATTTAGATCAAGTTTAACTCTTTTCAGAAATTTCATTACTTGTTGGCTCATTTCATCACTATGTTTAGTGTCCATCATTCATGAGTTTTTATCACATTTTCATTCATTTCACCATGAATTTCATTCAGTTAGGGTTTCCATTAGGTCTTAGGGTTTTAAAGTTCCATTAAACTGCCATCTACATAAATAAAATACCAGCAAGTAAGAGAGTGACAATAAACACATTTTTATTATGTAAATCTTAATTTGTAAATTTTATTTCAATTTCAATATGTAATTTCATGTTTTTATATGTAGTAAGTACTCATGATTCCAAGCTAGTTGCAAACTCAAGGTTCCAATTGCCAAGAAAGTCAAATTTCCAAAATTCTCGGTGTTCAAAAAATCCACCAACTGATCAAATTCAAAAGATCAAATGAAAGGTAAAAAGTGCAATGTTTAAGTTGAAATGTGAAAAAGGAAAGTGGGTCCCAATACCAATTTTGAAATTTCATAAAGGTATAAAGGCCATCAAAGACCAAGGAGAGGCTCATTTGCACTCTCATCCATCGAGCTCTCACTTACCCCAACCAATAAAATGAATTTTCAATTAAGAAGGAATTTTTTTTTGGACATGATGCATTCCTGGGCTTGGTGCTATGCTCCTGGAATTTTGGCACTGTGCTCCAGTGAAGACTATTGCGCTCTTGCGTTTAGTGTTGCGCTCTGGTAAAATTTCTTCTACAAGCTCCCACAACTCTCAAACCTCAATGAAATTGGTCCAAATAGTAAGTGAGGTTATCTACAGCTCCTAACAAGTAATTTACATCATTTCATTCCCTCTTATCCTTGCATGATATTAAATTTGTGATGATAACCCTCCTCATGCATAATTTCATGTTTTAAAGCTAAGGAACCCTAATTTTACACCTACATGCTAAATTTTTTTCCCTAGAAACAATTTATCCCTCGCATATCTTAGTAAGCACTTCCCCTATCCCTACATAACCTTATCGCTCATTCTGAAGCCCCATTTCCCAAAACCCTGATCCTAGGCTGCAAATTTCTTAGGCAGCCTCACTATCCCTGTAATAAATTTCCCTACACTATATCCCTAAGTTTTCTACCCTCTACCACTTCCCTAAGCTCCCTAATTCCCTTCCCTATCTCCATAATTTTTCCTACACTCATTCCCACTCCCTAAACCTACTTCCTACCCCCTTTTCCTTCCCCTTCCCTAGGGTTTTCAAAACAAAACAAACACATGGAGGACGAAAGAGATTTCATAGAGGAGGACAGAGAGGAAAGAAGACCACACAAGGGAGGGAGGATTTTAAGGCTTGATCCATCTGACACTAGAGAATTGATGGCCTCACCCATGATAGTCACTTGCATCAAACATGTGGGTTGCTTTGATTTCTGTGAGCTAGTCCAAAGAGTTCGACATCACCCTGTTTTGACCAGCGTTTTCATCTCCAATATTCAAGACAATCAAGTGACCATTGCAGGGGTGACCTTTACCATCTCCACAAATATTATTGTTGCAGCCACAGGGATACATCCCATGGGTGAAAAATGGTTCAAGGCCATAAAAATAGATTCCCAACACTATGAATCATTCCTCAAGCCAAGATACAAAAATGAGAACAAGAAGGTTTTTCCTTTCAGCCACCTACTTGATATATTTTCTCCCATCATGAAGATCATTATGAAATACTTCACTTGTGAGGGAATATTATCCTGACTATACTCATATCACACCAGGTTGCTCATGCACTTGACAAGGGTAAAATTTCTCAACATCCCTCACTATTTGTACAGGAGAATTGACAAGATGGCTTACAAAGTGTAGATCAAAAAGCCAGAACATCAGTTGAACAACCTTTATCGTCACTCTCTTATCAAGATAATTGTCCTTCATCATCTCAATCAGCTGAACATTGTTTGGGAGACCTTCATTGAGAATGATGTTTTCATTAATTCACCATCTCAACCTACTAGATGAATTCCACAACCAGTATGAGTGCCTCAAAAAGAAATAGGGTCATCTAGTAGGGCTACAGTGAAAAAGACCAAAAAGGACAAATAGGTCAAAACCCATCAGAGGGATCCTAGGCAAGTGTTTTCTCCACAAATTGTGGAAGGGGCCTTGCCTTCTTCATTAGAAAAGAAGGTACACTAGGATGAGCAAGTCAGGGATTCGACCCCTGAGCTAGGGAGAATCATTTTTTGCCTATATCTTCCACCTCCTTTCTCATTGTAATGGTTGGATTTTGTCATATTGATCAGAGAACACTATTGTATCAGAATTTTGGCAGAAATTTACTAACAGAGTTGTAGCTATTTTGGTGGGATTCCTGTGGTATTGTATTTTGACATAGTTTCTTCTTCTATTTACATATGTGTGGATGTTTTTAACTTTCCATGATCATGCCATTTCTATAATATGGTTGATTCTTAAGTGAGATAAGCAGAATTAATTTTTAATGCTCTGTTTTGGGAGAATCATCATACTTGTGTTTCATTTCTTTAGTTTAAAAATAATTCATGTATGTCATGCTCTTCTTAGCACCTCACCAGTCTAATTCACTCCATTAAAACTCATTAAAGTGTTAAAGTACCTACCTACCTTGCCCCATCAGATGTCTCCAATTGCTGGTCATTTTTCCCTAACCTAATTTCCTCTTTGACCTAATTCACTCATCCAACACCCAAATAAACCAATCAAAACCCCTGTGCTAATATACCTAGCATAAAACCTAATTGATACAGCCCTATTTGCTGTGATCCTTTGGAGAGAGCCCTCTCCTACCTAGTAGGGCTAGCTACTTGGCAAGAGCTTGGTCTTTGGTTACACTTGTTGGTCTCTTCTCAGCCTCAGAGATCCGGTGGAGTGATAACACCAGAAAGCCCTTCTTCATGATATAATTCATGGCACATCATCAAATATCTGGAACATGGCCAATAAAAATAGTGATATGATTCGAGACCATTTCTTTTAGGAAGTTAAGGATGAGCAGACATCCCATTTCTGGTTCGATTCCTGGCAAAAAATTCCCCATCTAGCTCAAGACTAGTCCCTATCAGATCTACAACCCCTTTTTCAATCGATCTTAGTTGATCACGTGGCAGAATAGTGGGTTGTAGGGGCCGATGATCAGGGATGGAGAATATGGAAGTCAGGCTCAAATTTTTCATTGGACATTCCTCAGGTGGCTTGGGAGTACCGCTTGATTCTCACATTTCACAAAGGAAAATCCATGCCTCTCGTGAACCGTACATGCTAAGGTGAGGCCACTCCACATCAAGATCCTTTTTTGTAAAGGAGTCCTACCTCATCAAGTCTAATTGTATAGATTGAATGAACAATCCCTTCTAGAGACGAATCTGGAGCACTAACTTGTGGCCAAAAGTAGCACACTTCCTCTAGCTGGTTGGCCACAAGTGTGTGTTAACATGGGACATACTCCAAAAAAGAGGCTTTTTTGGCCCGTTTATTTTCTCTCTTTGTGAGCAGGAAGGGGGATCACTTATCCATCTGTTCGTAGGTTGTGTCATTTCCCAGGAAGTATGGGATCATTTCTCTATCCTATTCAGACCAATTGATCACCACCCATAAGACATTCATGAGCTGCTCAAAGATTGGCCAACCCATCACATCTCTAATGTTGTGGTGAGTCAAGCTTAGTAGCTGACCCTAGGCCTGCTACTTTAGAATATCTAGAAAGGGTGTACCTGAGAAATTTTTGAAGGACAATAGCACATCCCCCAACTAGTGCACATATTTAGAGCTAAACAGTTACTAATATTCGTGAATCAATTCTGACATAAAAATGGGATCCAAAAGACTGGGAAGCAGGGCCTCAGGAATCTCGGATCCTATCCCCTTTGAACCTTTCGTTCAATATTTTTCACCCTTGGGCTTCTCCTTGCAGATCCTCTCTAGTTCCTTCCCATTATTTCTTCCTCCTACCCTCGGATGGATATATCTAGATCAATTTTGATGGGGATTCCAAAGGTAACCCTAACCCAATGGGATTTGGAGGTTCCCTTCGTGACACATCCATCTCCCCTTGGGAAGTTTACTCAGGCTCCTACAGCTACATGAATAATAATGTGGTAGAAATGATAGGCCTTGAGACAGGCCTCAGCTTGGCCATTCAACAACACTATGGCCAGATCAAAATAGTGGGTGACTCTCGCCTAATTATCAACATGGTCCAAGGAATTATCAACGGTTCCCCTTCACATAAAATTGCCAAATTTTGGTGTCTCGAATCCAAAATTTCTCGTATCCATCAAATCCTTGCTTCTTTTGAGTACATTACTACAGGTCATGTGCTTTGGAATGGAAACAAAGTGGTAGACTGGCTGGATAACCACGACACAAATAACCCTCAAAGATAGTTCAGGGCGACTTGGTCAGACACCAAGACCAAAGTAGATCTGGAACCCAGAGAGATCCAAAGGATACAATCCTTGTTAAAGGCAGATCTAACAATCCTCGATGGGGGTGATCACGCCTCGAGCCAAATGTAGGTGAGTTGGTACATGGATCCCGATGGGCCTCCACACAGCACATGAAAGAAATAATATGAGGATCACTACTCTGTAGCCAACCTACCACGTGCAGATATTTATTCTGACCAGGACAAAATGAGTGGGTTAATAGACGACCTTGGGAGATGAGGAGAGAGCATCTAAAGAGGAAGTGGTCAGGTCTGTATGCACCCTGACTCAAGCTCTGGCTAGGGGAAGCAAGACAAGTCATTAGCGCCTATTACAACTAAAAGGGGGGACTTCAACTGCTTCAAGCATGATCGTGGGATCTAGGATTGTGTTTTCCTTCCGACATGGTGAATTCTCCAATGTCCTGCTTGGTTTGTGGATGTCTGGAGTAGTTTTTGGGTCTCTCTCCGCTTGGTTTTTTACTTTCCATGAAGAAGCACCAATGGATAATCAATTTGACGGGAAAGTGGTCCTGGCTACAAAGTATAGGTTTGTCGAGATTCTCCAGACTCTTAGGTCTCCACTACGGCACCTTGCTCCTTCTCCACCTGCATATTCACTACAAGTGCTCAAGGATTTGGTTTCATAGGGCTCCAAACCCACCAGGACACAATGAGCAATGGTTGTGGTAAATTAATTTGTGGTTTTCTCCAAGAATTTTCTTGTAGTTCTCTTTCGTGTGTTTCTCTGGTCAGGTGGTACACTTCTCGTGGATGCGCGACCAGTGGTGGTAGTTCTGGATACATGCCCTGACAGAGGGGAAATTCTAGTAGGGGTGGTGTCGTACCGAATATGGATGAATGATAGCAACATGGGGAGCCCAACTTCGATTTTGAATCAACTAAAAGTCACCACTTAGTCCTGTACATGGCTCTGTCTCCAGCTCTCTCCCCTGGCCAAGTGGAGGCCCTGACCAGCTTGGATTCTATTGCGGCTCAATTGAACAAAATTCGGCTTAATATTGACACTCTGCAGGAGAATAGGTATACTGACATAAATGAACAGGTAGCTTATATTAATGACCTCCAGCACATGCAGAATGAGATCTTGGATTCAATGGAAAGTCTCTGTTGACAACACATACACACAAATGACCATCTCCTCTCCTTGGAGATTCAAGTGGAACACATAGACTATCATATGCACGAACATACCGCCCTATTTTTTGCACCTCCAATGTTCCCTCTAAACCCTCCCCCTTAATTCACAAGAATGTGAATTGTATTTTTGTTAATTTTTTGTTTTGTAATCTCTGTCTCGCAAGCCAACCGAAAATAACCAAGCACACTGGTTGTCTTGCCTTTTCTTCAGCCTTCATGTTCTCTAAAGCAAGGCTTGAGCCAACTCTTAAGCTTGTGATGATGTATTTTGTTTATGTTGATGCTATGATAATATGGTGACTATTTTTTTACCGACAAAAATAAATAAATAAAATAAAATAAAATAATAATGGTTGATATTCATACCCATGATATTTCAAATATATAATTAACAAACATAAAAAAATTAATAAATTTAAATAATAAACCTAAAATTAGAAATAAGAATATATATATATATTTATATATTCATTTTACCATATAAATGAAAATAATTTTTCATTTCAGAACTTCATATTTAAATTTAATTAATAAACATATAAAAACTTAATACTTACAATAACTTTTTTTTTCTAAGCTATCTATCTATTTATTTATTTATCTATAATTAATGTTAAGCATATCACATTAAAAAACTAAATTTTAAAAATTATAAAATATGTCAAAGAAAAATACCAAATACATTTGTGTGTAACTATATGTATTATAAGGTTTTAATAAAATTAAAGATATGAATATTTCTATATATAGATGTAAAATTTATAAAAGTATAAATAGGGTTATTAAGAACCAACATAGATCCATCTTAACTTTACTTTTACCAAGGGAATAGAGGAATCAAAACTCTCTAGATGCAAACCTTTCTTCAAGTTTTCCACTTAAAAGGAGGTTTTCATCTTGAAGAAATTGATCTCTAGACACTTAATAGATTTGAAGTTATGATTGTTGGAAGTAATGGAGAATGCTAGACTTAGAAGGTTGTTGTGATGATGATAGGATTGAGACTCTACTCTTAGATCTCAAATCCTAATATCTAGGGAGTGGTCGAAACCATCCCGTTAGTGTGAAAGCCTATATAATTGAGGCTCATCTAACTTAATAGTCAGAGTGCTTGTATGAGTGTGTACACTCTCCATGTTCTCACCTGGAGAGCCATTTCATTTAATTAATAGATTAATGGTTTTTAACATGGTATCAGAGCTTCAGGTCGAAGCTAAGTGGATTTGTGGGAGAGGATGCCGTATTTTTTTTTTTCTCTGCCGAGAAGAAGTGAGGCTAAGTATTTGAAGGCCATGAAAGAGGTCATGGCAGCAGGTTGTTCCAACTATGTTGCACCATGTATGGTTCTGTTGCGGGAAGAAAAAACCCAAAAAATAGTTTGAAGGCCGAATCGGTGGTCCTACATGGATAAGGGTGTCTTCAATTCCATCAGAAGATCGACACCTGTTGGCGGTGTGCTACGTGAGTGGAGAAGAGGACCTCTGCATGAGAGGAGCGCTACCATCCTAGCTACGGGAGTGCTTCCACTTGGTGGGGCTAAGCCAACATCAAAGTGTGATTGTTGAGGATCTCGACTGGTGAAGGCCAAGCCTGCATGCACAAGATGTTGGTGCTGGGATGAGCCATCCTGCCCTCCGCGTGGAGAGGTACGTTGTTCGAGCCTGAACGTTGCCATCCAATGCTGTGAAAAAGGACCATTGCCATCCTAAATGCTGAACAATGCCATCATTTTTATGAAAGGCGAATGAGCTGGGCGGATCGAGCGATTCAAACAGTGGAACGCTGCCATCCTACTCCCAAATTCCAAAGCACTGCCCACGCTCTCTGCTCAACGCTGCTATTATGAGTTCGAACAGGGACAACCAGCTCATCCACTTCTTTAGAAAATGTGGAGGGATCGCCCTCCTTCTTGAAATACCCAACTGTAAGATCCGTGGGCAGTCCATAAGGAGACACATCGTTGACTCGGATCCCATTTTGGCCCAGCTTGGCTGCGCCATTCCTTGTTGACTCAGTACCCTTTTTTTTTCTTCTCATTCGGCATGAAGAATTTTTTTCCCTTGTGTCAGTTTTTGATTTCAGAAATGAATCTATCTCTGTGATTACAATTTCGAGGAATTATTTTTTGAAGAGGGCAAGATTGTTATGATGCCCTTTGTTGGTCTGATAGAGGAAGAGTGTGGTGTCCTCTCTTGAGGACGACGTCAGATATGGGAAAATAATTGACTGGGAAACCACACTATTGTGAGTATATTGAAGTGCAAGAGAGTAGCCTACATGTAGGAAAGGAAAGAAACAATTGAAGCTATGGATTGAATTTTTGATGCAACTAGGGTAGATTGTTTGTTGAAAGTGTTGAGGTAGTGTTAGATCGTACAGTGAGGTGCAGTTTGGCTAGTGCATCAGTGATTTGCTTCAGATTTTTTTGCGTGTCATAGAAGCCACATTCTACAAGTTTCTACAATTGAATAGTTTCCAAAGGGAGAATTTTCCCACCTGCGTGGTAACGAGGTTTTTGGAGCTCGTTAGAGGACCAAGTGGAGTCAAAAAGAAATATGGAAGCAAGACAAAGATGAAATTTTCCAATATGGCTGCAATTTTAGACATATTTGACCCTGATGATATTTTCTTCATGAGGCTTGGTGGTTTTATTGATGACCACGATTACCAAGAGATACTATATGTTCTGCAACAACGTGAGATTGAAGATGCACGAGTTGTTCCTCAGGAAGGATGTAATTATGAACATATGGTTGAAGATCAAGAAGACCCAATAGTCGTTCTTGAGGAAGGAAGTAAAGAGGAACATATTTTTGAAGATCAATTGGACGAGCCACATGAAGCTGATTGCAAATATTTGGCAGAAGAAGTCAAACCTGGAGAGAATTTAAATTATGATGATCTCACGAATATTTCTCTGTGTGCAAATGTTTGCAACAACAACAAGGAAAAATAAACGAAGTTTGAAGAAGAATTGAAGTTTCTTGAAGCATGGCTTGAAACACCATGTATTTATGAAGCCAACACAGAAGTTGCATCCATAAATGTTGAAGACAACATCGCTAAAATTTACATGCGTGACACCAGAAATAGTGAGATAAAACATTCTCCTATCCAGCTTGCCATAACTTTGAGAAGGGAAAGAATAAGAATTCGAGATTTCCATCACTAGGGAAGAAATGAGGTGAAAATACTTCACTAACTCACGGTAAGGAAAGTGAAGATGAAGCCTCATCTCAGAATGAACAAGTATGGAGTCACAAGCATAAAGACCAAAATGAAAACCTCTGTTACCAAGTTTTATATGTTTTTTATTGTAAGCCTACCTGAGACTAGACCAGCAGGCATGTGTTATTGTTCAATACCCTTTCTCCATCAAGGGGGAGTGTTGGAAGTAATGGAGAATGCTATACTTAGAAGCTTGTTGTGATGAGGATAGGATTGAGACTCTAATCTTAGATCTCAAATCCCAATATCTAGGGAGTGGTTGAAACCATCCTGTTAGTGTGAAAGCCTATATAATTGAGGCTCATTTGACTCAATAGTCAGAGTGCTTGTATGAGTGTGTACACTCTCCAGGGTCTCACCTGGAGAGCCATTTCATTTAATTCATAGATTAAAGGTTTTTAACAAATATGAGTCTTTATGTTAATTTTGTTAAATTTTATGGTTTACTAGTTCTCTTTACCATGAAAGATAATGATTATTTTCATTAATAGTAATTTTCATACTTAAGAAGCAATAAAAATTAATGGAAAGGAAATGTATTAAGGTTTCTCCTCCATGTTGTTGTCTTCCTTATATGAAAGAAAGGCAGATAACACACTACCTTCCCTATGTCAATGGTTGGTATGTTCATGTTATACCATAACACTCTTTGTTGGACACTCCAATAGACGTTGATCTACAAATTTGAACCAAAAAATGGTAACACTATGTTGTGCTATACAACAAATCCCCCCATTTTTATTTTTAAAATAATTTAGACCGTTGATAAATATAAATAGGGACCCTTTTTATAAAAGTATTTTTATCTTTAGATAAAAATCAAAATCCAGAAAAAACATCAACGCTTTTTAAATAAAAACATCTTTATCACAAATCGCAATTTCACACAAATCTTTTCTTAGTTAAAACAATAAATCAGTGAAATCTCGATTTTGCGATCGCTGATTTGAAATTTCGCAAGCTACATAATAAATCGTATATCGCAGATTTACACTACAAAAATTTAAGCAATTTTTAACAAAAATCTGATATTACGATATTGCGATACTCTGATACTGCGATATTGCAATACTATGATTTTGTGATTTTGCGAAATCACATATCGCATAAACAAAAGGAAATACGCATCATTAAGACATGTTCAAAGGGTGTGGTGTGATTGATCTAACAGGTTTGAATAAAGGTTTTTACGCAAAATAAATCATGTCAGAAAGTATTTATTATGTTTTATCATCCCAATGTAAATAGTTATGGATGGGTCATGATTAATTAATGATATATTTGTTTCCCATATTTTTTCTTTCAAAAAAGACCATTTCAATAGATCTTCCATCATTTGATCATTTACTCTGCCTTTAATAGGGATTTCATTTCAAGATATGTCCATCCGCAAAGTTATTCAGAAGCACGACAAACAGATTGTTGCAGAATTCGAAGAAACAAGAATGGCACCTACAGTCTCTGATACTGTCTACACTACTGATGGAGGAGATACTACATGGCAAGTTATTTACACTATACTTGAAGATGAAGAGGTAGAAGTAGTGGAAGTCACGACGACTGTCGATGATGCAACACCTTCAAATTTACAATTCAAAGATATTTCACGCTCTTTCCTCCATAGAATAGTAGCGAGGGCTACTCTTCTTCCATATACCGACATGATTAGATGGGTGCTTGATATATTAGTGATAAAATACATATAGTTAAGAACCTGAAAGGATGAGATTCTATGTTCTTTCAGACCTGAAGATCTAAAAATCATGTATAAGCTGCCCGACCCGCAAGATACCTACAACAATCAGTTTTTTGCAAAATTTGCTGAGAAGAACGAAGACCCGTTCAAGGAAATTCAAGGTTGGAGGAAATTAGACAACAAGTTCAAATATGAGAAAACTGGTATGTATATTATCGCGTCGTTAGAAAACCTTATAACTTTGCAGCAGCAATCTTATGCAGATTTTATGGTTTACCTGATAACACCAAGTTCTCCATAAATTAGCTTCCCCTAATTTACTCCTTTGTTAATTCCCTCATAATGAACTGGGCAACTATCCTTTCTGAGAATCTAGTTAAGGCAATTAACGAATATCGCCAAACCAGAACTTCTTGCTCCAAATATGTTCCCCAATTTTTTATGAGTGCATATAATTTTTATGCCATCTATTTTTCTACCAACTTTCAAGTTATGGGATGGAAATGGACCCCTGAAGACCCTACCCCAATACATTTGAGTCATAAAGAGATATGGGAACAGAATTATGCACCACATTTTCATAGGCTGTGCTATGGAGTTGTATTACCGTTACACCAATTTATGTATGACACAGTGAGCCCTAGGTTCACTAAGGAAGCCCTTGTAGACCTTCAAATGATAGGAAAATGTTTTTTTGAAGCATCATTTTCATATATTAGAATTTTTGGAAGCTCCGCTCCCCCGCATATTATTCCTTTATATGTTTCAGATAAGTTGATGGCAAGAGAAGTCTCTTACCAAACAGTTGGTAATGGACTCACTAAATCATTGAAAGAGAGTAAAAAGTCTTTATGGCCAAGTTTTCCAATTTCATGTGGTTCATTAACACTCAGCAATTTTAATCACGCATTGAAAGAATCTCAAAAGATTGAGCTGTTGAAGCTTCCTATTTTACCCTCCAAGCATTTCGACCCAGAAAAGGTTGCTAACAAATTCACTTTGTCAGTCAAACTCAAACCTATTGTACACACTAATGACAGATTTGAAGATATTTTGCAATCTGCTGGGACTTTTGAAGAAATCCTAAATTTTTTCAAATTGAACCTAAATCCAGAAGAAATACAGAAATTCAATGAATTCAGAGAACAAAGACTCAGACAGATTCCACAGGATGTTTTGATTACCCATTATACGATTAAAGCAATTCAAGAAATCAGAGCAAAACAATCAAATTCACAAAATCAAAGTGAATTAGATCAAATATGTACTTCATTCAGTAATGTTTTCGCAAATACTCCAGAGGCATCATCATCACATAAAAATACAGAATTCAAAACTCCACAGCAACAAATAGTTTCAACAAAGGAAATCATTGAAACTCTTGAGATAATCTCCCAAGACATAGAAATCATTCCTACAAATCTGACTGATGAGATTATCCTCAAGGTGAATGATATTCCCCCACTAGATGTATTCTATAGCCCTATTCATAAGGCCATAGTAAGAAAATAGAGGAAAAGTAGAAGGCTTGAAACACCCCCCTGGGAATGAAGCTATGGAAGTAGTATGGAAAGATACTCATCAAATACGACTAAAAATTTAACTCGGCTATCTCAATTCATTGGTGGATACACCACTGCGACAATTGATAAGGCAGCAGAAGTATCTATTTTGTTCCAAGAAAAGGATGTCAAAATCATGGAACTACAACAACAACTAGATGAAGAAAGAAAAAGTTTAAATCAGAAAGTGGAACAACAACTTCTCAAAGTACAGCAAGAGATAGAAATGATTAAGATAAGTCATGAAAATGACTTATCTAGAAAAAATTCACTGATTGAACAGTTGAGAGAAGATCTTACCAAATATGAAGGAATTCCTACTACAAAGGAATTCTTAAAAGAAGCATCGACATTAAGTGCCTTACTCTCAAAGAAAAAAAACCTCTTTTTTGTACAAATGTGAAACATAATTCCACACCTATAAATTATTGAACAATTAACAAACACAGTCATTGATCAATGGATTGAGTTCAATGAACTTAATATCAAAATATCTAATTATATTGAATGGAAAGATACAAAAGAAGGGAAAAAGTCAGATCACCCAAAGGTCAAGGAAACTTTCAAAGACATTCTTTTTACAGACTGGGATGCATGAGTGAAACAAGTAGAATTAGCCATAGCCAGAGTAGCAAGTATATCAAAGAATATGGTCAAAATGATTAACCATATATTACATACTTCCGGGATCATCAAAGAAGGAAATTTCAAATATCTTCCTGACATCAAATATTTAGAACAAAGTTGGAAAGAACTCGGTCAAATCTGGGAAGAAGCACTTATATAGCTAAAGAAAACTGATTGGGAAGCATACTAGCAGCTATTAGTCAAACCACACAGTCAGATCATGACATTGAACCATTTTCTGAAATCCATACATAGAATACAACTGCTTTTACTGGACGCTATATTTTCTACACAAATGAAAATAGAGTTCGGAAAACCTCCACAAGTTCAACTGATGTCCGAAATTTGTGAGAAAAAAGCACAACTGGCAGTAACTTATCATCCGAAATGATTATTAGTTAGTTTTTTTATATAAATTTAATTTTTAGCGAATAGATACTAAAGATGAGGAAGGTTGTTTGAAACCACCTCACAAGATATTTTGTATAATCTTTTTGTAGGTAATTAGCATAGTATTTAAACCCTTCTCATCCATTTAGAGAAGGGTCCAAAATTTTATTGTGAACATTTGCAAAGAATGCTTAATTGTAAGTAAGTTTGTGGATGTCTTGATGAAATAATGGGACACAACCATTTCAGTTACATATCATTTTGTTGATCATTGTTCTTGCACTTCTGTATCCTTTGAAAGACTTACTGATATATGAGTTGAATGTGGCCTATTATCATTGATCAAATGAACAGGATAGTACACATCTGGTATTATTATCATGTATGCTAGTTCTATTTTGAATATTAGTGATGAATCTAGCTTCCATGAATGATATATGAAATCAATTTTTTTTTTTCTGAAATATCATTTGCACTACTGTACGATATAAAGATAGGAATTGATTTGTTTTTGTATATGATCATCAAATATATGTGATATGTTTCTCATTTTCTTTTGATTAATTTTTTTTCAAGAGAATCATCTTACAAAGTAATAATTCTATTAAATTTGTGATGATCTTAATCATCACATATTGAATAGATATCATTTTAGATTGCATCAAATTAGTATTATCCCAGGTTAGATTAAGTTAGTTTCAATTTCAATTTTTGCATGTTATAATAAATTTGTTTTAGTTTTTAGTAATTCTTCATGTAAATCCCTTGAGAGAAACCCAACAATCAAACAAAAACCCAACTCTGGGAAACTGGTCCCATTATATACAGTTGGAGCCACTATCCTGAACGAAAAAGGAACTGTCTTAAGGTCTGGATCGGGTGGTTATCCCCCTTTCTGTTGCCACATATTTCTGAGGCCTCAAAATTTTTGGCACTAGAAGGAGGGCCGACTATGAATGGCACATAAATCTAAACCTAAAAATAGAAGCCCTCATAAGAGTCGATCTCCCAAAAAGCATCCTACAACTTCCCGATCAAATTCTAAATCACCAACTCAGAAATCGGAAATTGATGAAACTTCCCCCTCATCTCCTCAAATATTTCGTCAATGATCTGCTTTAGAATTCACTCCTGAGTCTCTTGAAGTTGAGTCTTTAATTCAGAAATTAGAAGGAACATCTATTTCTACTGAAAATCTTGTTAACCTAGAAACTTCTGAAGAAAGTGTTACTTCTCTATTTAGAGAAACTGGTATATTAACTAGATCCAAAAGCGAGAAACTCAGAATTCCACCTTTCGAATTACCAATTGAACCAGTTCGTAAAATAATTTCAGTATCCAGATCTAAGTCAGATACAAGTGAATTTATATCAAATTTTCCTTCGGTCACTTCTTCATATCCTCTTACCTACTCTGCATCTGCTCAATCTTCCATTTCCTCTACTCAAACAATTAGTGTTATTACAAGTAGTACTATTCCAATTGTAAGTTATTCATTCATTCCTCGTACTTCTGGATCTACTTCAGTATCTTAACAAACTTCTAATCCAATTATGGCCACTCAACCTTGGACGAATCCTGGTGTTGTATTGATAGCAAATCCAAATCCTCTTCTATATCATCCAGAAAAATGGTTACCTAAATATAATCCTGATGATGGTCTTCCTGTTGAAGAACACATCAATAATTTTATGTTGGCCATGAATATTAATGGAGTTTCTCATGAAGATATTGTAGTTAGATTGTTTCCTTATACTTTACAAGGATCTACAGGATCCTGGTATTTTTCACTTCCAGCAGGATCTATCGCCAATTGGGCAACTTTCGATCAAGTTTTCCTTGTAAAATTTGGAGATGATAGAACTATTGCATCCTTGATTAATGCTCTTTCCCATCTTAAAACAAATTCAGGGGAAAGGATCAAATATTTCAACTCCAGATTTAACAAGTTATTAAACAAAATTCCAACTACTTCCAAACCTATTGTTGATGTACAAATAGAATGGTATATTTCTTATTTACCTTCTAATATAGCCATTTTTGTAGATAGAGCTAGTAAAGCTACCCTTTTAGATAATATGAAAGAATCTCTCGCTGTAGAGAAGAGAATTTTAGCATTAGAAAAACATTCAAAGATAGAAGACAGGAAATCCAAGAAAGTGAAATTTAGTCAAGATTCTAAAAAGAAAGTCTCAAAAGATCCATTTGATATTGAAGGTATTCAAAAAGTTTTAAAGACTATGTCAAATGATATGATTGAAATAAAGAAACAGGTTGTTGAAACTTCAGCTCCTAAGAAATCATTTCGTCCATTTAAGAAAAACCCTTCGTCAACATATCAGCTTCCAAATGTGATTTCAAATGATGAATCCGATCAAGATACTGAAGATCCCTCGCCATCTGAAAGAGAATCAGAGTCTGAGAAAGAAGTTGAACTGAATGGGTTATGGGAATTCATTCTTCCTTCCTTCAGAAGAAAGAGAAGATATTCCTGTATCTACAAGAAGTAAAACTTCTTCTGATTCAACTATATCAAATCAAAAACAAAAAACTCTCCCCACCAAGGAGAAAACAACTATCAATAAGTCTAAAACTGTTTATATAGATTTTATTCCACCAGATCCTAATATAAATCCTAAAAATTTGATAGTTTTAGATACAGTAGAATATAATACAGTTGAAGATATGAAAAAGATCAAAGAAAATATTTCATTACACTAAATGACCAAACTCAAACAACAACAAAATTTTTTTCTTAGAGAACTTAAGGCAATCCCTGTAGATCCTATACAATCACCAGTTATAGCTCAAGCTTCAAAACATATGGGAAAACCTCCATCATCTCCAAACAAAGTAAATTCCAATGATTTAGTCTTGATTGGTGATAGATCTATTTCTCACACTCCTCCTTTACTTTTGACTTATGAGATTTTTAACAAAAATGTTCATAACTGTCTTATCAATTTAGGAGCTTCTTCAAACATTATGCCAAGAACAATATGTACAAAGTTGGACATCACTCCTCAAAATTCTGCTATACATAAAAATAAATTGGATAAAACAAAAATAGAATTCATTGGAGAAATGATTACAGTATCCATTAGATTATCATCCAATCCAAAGGAACTACAAGTAATTGATATTTTAGTTGCAGACATCCCTAAATTTTATGGTCTTATTCTAAGCAGAGATTGGTCTAAAAATTTACATGGATATTTTGCTACTGATTGATCACACATGTGGCTACCATATAATGGAAAACCAAATCAAATTAGAATTGAACATGAAAAATTTATGAAACATACAGTTATTGAACTAGAAGGAACAAACGAGCTTGTAGCTATCACTTATAACATTATAGGAAATTATTTGGTTGAATCATTTCTTGGATCATTCAATGCTCAGGTTTCACCTTTTCCAACAAACACTGCTATTTCTCAAATTGAAAACTTTTCTCAAACAGATGCTTCTAGATGTGTTAATCTCAACGATCAAATTCCAAAACAGTCTTTATTTTGGACTCTATACTTTGATGGTTCAAAACCAAAATATGGTGCAGGAGCAAGTTGAATTTTAATCAATCCACAAGGAGAGAAAACAATGCTAGCTTGTAGACTTGAATTTCAATGCACTAATAATACCGCTGAATATGAAGCATTGATACAAAGCCTATATAAAGCTATTGGATTGAATGTTAAATATTTGCAAGTATATGGAGATTCTAAAATAATTGTTAGACAAGTCAGAAATACAATTCATTTTATTTCTGGACATTTAAAACATTATCAAACTTTAGCTCAGAATCTTACTTCTCATTTTACTACATTTAATATCTCCATAGTTCCTAGATTACAAAACGTAAGTGTTGTTTTACTTGCTAATGTAACATCTAGATCTGCCTTGGTAGCTTAGACAGATTTTCAATTGAGTTAATTTTTAGGCCCTCCATTCCTGACAATATAAAAAATTGGAGAGTATTTAACAATGATGCAGATATACTAGACTTTCTTACATCAGACAAAGTTATGAAGGTCAAATTATAGATGAACATGAACATGATTCACAGATTGAAGATAAAAAAATTCAAATCCAATTCCTAAATCTTTAGTCAAAATAGAAGATCTTTATGATTTGAAAGATAGGTTTAAGAAGACTACCAATTCAAAAACACAGAGTTCTACTCTAAAATTTGAATTGATTAATATTGGCACATTAGAAAAACATCAGAACATCAACGTAGGTCTTGGATTAGAACCTGAAGAAAGGATGTCATTCATTAAATTATTGAAAAATTATAAAGATATCTTTGCATGGGGTTATTCAGATCTTAAAACATATTATACTTCCATAATTTAGCACACCATACCTATGACCTTAGATGATAAGCCTGTGCAACAAAAACTTATAAAAATCCACCCAAATTTAGAAAGTCAAATTAAATCTGTGTTAAATAAAATTCTCAAAGCCAAAGTCATTTTTCCTGTTAGGCATTTGAAATGGGTGTCAAACATTGTTCCATTTAGAAAAAAGAATGGAGGCATTAGGATTTGCATAGACTTTATAAATTTGAATAAAGCTTGCCAAAAAGATAATTTTCCCTTGCCTACCATGGAACATATATTGAAGTCAGTTGCAGGATCTGAATTGATGTCTTTCCTCGATGGATTTTCAAGATATAATCAGATTATGGTACATCCAGATGATATATTAAAGACAACATTCATGACAAAGTGGGGAACATACACATACCAAAAAATGCCTTTTGGGTTGATTAATACTGGTGCTACATTTCAACGTGCTATGGATATAGATTTCAGAGGACTAATCAATAGCTTAGTTGTTATATACTTATATGACATTACTGTTTACTCTAAGGATATAAGCAATCATGTTAAACACCTAAAACACATTTTTGAACGGTAGAAAATTTGGTATTTCCTTGAATCCAAAAAAATGTTATTTCACCTTATTAGAAGGTTAATTATTAGGGTTCATTGTTTCCAAAATTGGAATTCACATTGACCCTGATAAAATTCAGGAAATTGAAAAAATCCCTTTACCACATAATAACAAAAAAAATGCAATCATTTTTAGGACAAATTAATTTTGTAAAAAGATTTGTTCCCAATTTTTCCCAAATCATTTTACCCCTGCAATCAATGATCAAGAAAAATTTAATTTTTAAATGGGGAAAGAAGAGAGAAATTCTTTTGAGTTGATTAAGAAAGCCATCATAGAAGCCCCCTCTTTAACAACTCCTGATTTTCTTAAATCATTTATATTATACATATTTTCTTCCGACACATCATATGCAATAGTTCTAACACAGTTAAATGATCAAAACATTGAAGCACCAATTGCGTTTTTTAGTTCTAACCTAAAAGGTGCTGAGTTGAATTATTCAGCTGTGGAAAAACAAGATTATGTTGTATTTAAAGCTTTGAAACATTTTAGACCCTTTCTCCTAAAGACACATGCTAAAATAATAGTACCTTACTCAGCAGTAAGGAAATTATTAATCCAACGAGAAGTAGGAGAGAAGAGAGCAAATTGGGTTACCACTCTTCAAGAATATGATGTAGAGATACACCCTGCTAAAATTGTTAAAGGATAAGGTCTTTGAAGGATGTTACCTGGATCTTCTCATGCATCAACAAAAGAAGATCAATCAAATGAAATGCAACTGTTCGAGGTAAGCTTAAACGATTCTTAGTCACAATATGCTGATCTAAATTTTTTCTTGAAAAATGGATATGCTCCATTATATTTCAATTACACAGAAAAGCGTGCTCTGAGACTTAAATAAAATCAATATCAACTCATAGATGATGTTTTACTTAGAAAGAATTATGATTATGTATTATTAAGATGTTTAGAAAAAACTGAAGCTGAAAAAGTAATGCAGGAATTACATGATGGACCAGCTGGAGGTCATTTCAGAGGAGACACCACAACCCATAAAATACTGCATGTTGGCTACTATTGGCCAACTCTATTTAAAGATGCACATGAATATGCAAGAAAATGCAAAGTGTGTCAAACTGCAGCAAGAAGAGAAAGAAAAGAAGCATTTCCATTACAACCAGTAAATATCCAACAATAATTTGAACAATGGGGGTTAAATGTCATAGGTGAAATAACTCCAAAATCCTCTAAACAACACAAGTATATTCTAACTGCAACAGATTATTTCACAAAATGGGTAGAAACTATCCCATTAAAGGTGGTTAATATGCAAAGTATTACGAATTTTATTAATCAGTTCATAATCACCAAGTTTGGTCTCCCATCAGCTTTGATATTTGATAATGCATCCTACTTTTCTGGAAATGCCATGATACAATTCACTTTGAAAAGAGGTTTTAAATTAAAATACTCAGCTAATTATTATCGACAAGGTAATGGATTTGTAGAATCCACAAATAAAAACCTCATCAGGATCATCAAACGAACTGTAGAACAAAATCATAAAAAATGGCACAAAGCACTATTATTTGCTCTTTGGGCAAATATAATCACCCAAAAAGCATCAATAGGTACTTCTCCATTTATGTTAGTTTATGGGAAAGAAGCAATTCTACCCACAAACGTAACAATACCATCATTGACTTTAGTGCAGTTTATTGATGAAAATCCTTCATCTTCCCTTCAACTTAGACAAGGTCAAATTCTTAAAATGGAAGAACAAAGAGAAAAAGCTAAAGCTATACATGCTCATCATCAACAAATAGTGAAAACCTCATTTGACACATCATCCACTAGTTCAAAATTTTTTGAAATAGGAGATCTTGTTTTAAAATGGGATAAGGCACATGAGGAAAAAGGTAAGCATACCAAATTCCAAAGATTATGGCTTGGTCTGTTTCAAATCATCGAAAAAATAGGCTTTTCCACCTTTTTGCTGCAAGACTTATCAAGTAGAAAAGATTCCTTGCCTGTAAATGGTCAAATTCTCAAAAAATATTTCTCTTAGAAAAGCAAACTTTTAAATTTTATTTTTTCTTTAGAAAAATAAAAGTTGAAAATAACAACTTTATTGGTTCATTGAAATTTTCAAAGTTTCTGATAAATTATTTTGATCTTTCGCTTCTATAAATAAGTAAAGAAAAAGATGACTATAATTATGAGAAATGAATAAAATTTATTTTTTTTAAGATAAATTGAAATTGTTGAAGACATTTTCTTTCCAAAAAGACTCTAGATATCATAAAATATATTTGTCATGTATCAGTTAGAAAAGGAAATTTTTTAACTTAGCAAGGATTCTCTACAAAAAGGTATCTACCAACTCTACAATTATCATCCATAACTCTTAAACGAGCTAATGATTCATCTCATCTGATAAAAATTTTTCCTTAAAAATATAAAAAGTAAAAAGAAATATATACAATGAACATATTCAAAAAAAAAAAAAAAGTCTCATCACGAGCTTGTTTATCATGATCATAGAGAAATAATGTAGACTGATATTACCAAGACTGCATACTATAACAAGGTAATAGCTATATGATTATAAAAAATCAATAGACAAGGGGTCTAATCACGAGCTATCTTGTTCAGTCTAAATTACTATCAGTGAATGACATTGTCATTATCAGACTACCAAACATGAACAATGATTTTGGAAATGTATCAAGAAAAATAAATTTAATAATATGTCATAATTATATTTTAAAATAAGAAATAAAATTTGGATGGGACTATGAACCATTATTGGTTAAAAGATAACCCTTTCGAGGCTATAAACGCCTGCTGGAAACAGTGACTCTATCTGTGATAAATGAGTAAAAATCTATGAAACCAATTTTAGAGAAAACCTACTTTATCTTTTTAAATCTAAGTACTGACTGATATCGATACCTATATATTATCACTGAAGGAGTTAATTTAGAAGAAATGAGATAGGTAAATAAATTCTATTCTGAAAAAATACTATTTAATTCATGAATAATATTATTTTTGTTCTTATATATTTTCCTCTTTTTAAAAGTTTATAAATGTCAAAATAAACCAATCAGAGATATTTGATTCTCTCAAGTGAATCGCCAATTGTTGTGCTATACAATAACTGCCCCCATTTTTATTTTTAGAATAATTTAGACCTTTGATAAATAGAAATAGGGACCCTTTTTATAAAATTATTTTTGTCTTTTGATAAAAATCAAACTCCAAAAAAAAACATCAATGCTTTTTAAATAAAAACATCTTTATCACAAATCACAATTTCGCACAAATCTTTTCTTAGTTAGAACAATAAATCAGCGAAATCCCGATTTTGCAATCGCCGATTTGAAATTTTGCAAACGACATAATAAATCACATATCGCAGATTTACATTGCAAAAATTTAAGCAATTTTTAACAAAACTCTGATATTGCGATATTGCGATACTCTGATACTGCGATATTGCGATACCGTGATTTTGCGATTTCGCGAAATCGCATATCGCATAAACAAAAGGCAATACGCATCATTAAGACAGGTTCAAAGGGAGCGATGCGATTGATATGACAAGTTTGAATAAAGGTTTTTACGCAAAATAAATCATGTCATAAAGTATTAATTATGTTTTATCATCCCAATGTAAATAGTTATGGATGTGTCATGATTAATTAATTATATAGCTGTTTCCCAAATTTTCTCTTTCAAAACATATCATTTCAATAGATCTTCCATCATTTGATCATTTACTCTATCTTTAATAGGGATTTCCTTTCAAGATATGTCCATCCACAAAGTTATTCAGAAGCACGACAAACAGATTGTTGCAGAATTCGAACAAACAGGAATGGCACCTATAGTCTCTAATATTTTCTGCATTGTTGATGGAGGAGCTACTAAATGGAAATTTATTTACACTATACTTGAAGACGAAGAGCCAGAAGTATTGGAAGTCACGGCGACTGCCGATGATGCAACACCTTCAAATTTACAATTTAAAGATATTGCATGTTCTTTCCTCCATAGAATACCAGCGAGAGCTACTCTTCTTCCATATACTGACATGATTTTATGGGTGCGTGATAAATCAGTGATCAAAGACAGACAGTTAAGAACCTGGAAGGATGAGATTCTAGGTTCTTTGAGACGTGAAGATCTGAAAATCATGTATAAGCTACCCGGCCTGCAAGATACCTACAACAATTAGTTTGTTACAAATTTTTCTGAGAAGAACGAAGACCCATTCAAGGAAATTAGACAACAAGTTCAAATATGAGAAAACTAGTATGTATCCTATCGCGTCGTTAGAAAACCCTTATAACTTTGCAACCGCAATGTTATGCAGATTATATGGTTTACCTGATAACACCAAGTTCTCCATAAATTTGCTTCCCCTAATTGACTCCTCTATTAATTCCCTCATAATGAATTGGGCAACTATCCTTTCTGAGAATCTAGTTAAAGCAATTGATGAATATTTCCAAACCAGAACTTCTTCCTCCAAATATGTTTCCCAATGTTTTATGAGTAAGTATATTTTTGATGTCATCTATTTTTCTACCAACTTTCCAGTTATGGGATGGAAATGGACCCCTGAAGACCCTACCCCAATACATTTGATTCATAAAGAGATATGGGAACATAATTATGCACCACATTTTCATAAGCTATGCTATGGAGTTGTATTACCATTACACCAATTTATGTATGACATAGTGAGCCCTAGGTTCACTAAGGAAGCCCTTGCAGACCTTCAAATGATAGGTAGATGTTTTTTTGAAGAATCATTTTCATATATTAGAATTTTTGGAAGCTCCACTCCCCTGCATATTCTTCCTTTATATGTTTCAGATAAGATGATGGAAAGAGAATTCCCTTACCAAACACTTGGTAATGGACTCACTAAATCATTGAAAGACAGTAAAAGGTCTTTATGGCCAAGTTTTCCAATTTGATGTGGTTCATTTACACTCAGAAATGTTAATCACACATTGAAAGAATGTCAGAAGATTGAGTTGTCGAAGCTTCCTATTTTACCCTCCAGGCAATTCAACCCAGAAAAGGTTGCTAACAAATTCACTTTGTCAGTCAAACTCAAACCTATTGTACACAATAATGACAGATTTCAAGATATTTTGCAATCTGTTGAGACTTTTGAAGAAATCCTAATTTTTTTCAAATTGAACCTAAATCCAGAAGAAATACAGAAATTCAATGAATTCAGAGAAAAAAGAATCAGACGGATTCCACATGATGTTTTGATTACCAGTTATACGATTAAAGAAATTCAGGAAATTAGAGAAGAACAATAAAAGTCACAAAATCAAAGTGAATTAGATAAAATATGTACTGCATTCAGCAATGCATTTGCAAATACTCTAGAGGCATCATCCTCACAGAAAAATACAGAATTCTAGACTCCACAATAAGAAATAGATTCAACAAAGGAAATCATTGAAACTCCTGAGATAATCTCCCAAGACACATAAATCATTCCTACAAATCCGGTTGATGAGATTATTCTCAAGGTGATTGATATTCCCCCACTAGATGTATTCTATAGCCCTCTTCATAAGGCTGTAGTAAGAAAATAGAGGAAAATAATAAGGATTGAAACACCCCCGGGGAATGAAGTTATGGAAGTAGTATGGAAAGATACTCCATCAAATCCAATTGAAAATTTAACTCGGCTATCTCAATTCGCTAGTGCGTACACCACTGCAACAATTGATATGGCAACAGAAGTATCTATTTTGATCCAAGAAAAGGATGTCAAAATCATGGAACTACAACAACAGCTAGATGAAGAAAGAAAAAGTTTAAATCAGAAAGTGGAACAACAACTTCTCAGAGTACAACAAGATAATTAAATGCTTAAGATAAGTCATGAAAATGAATTATCTAGAAAAAATTCACTGATTGAACAATTGAGAGAAGATCTTACCAAATATGAAGGAATTCCTATTGCAGAGGAATTCGTAAAAGAAGCATCGACATTAAGTGCCTTACTCCCGAAACAACAAAACCTGTTTTTTGTACAAATTTCAAACATAATTCCACACCTAGAAATCAGTGAACAATTAACAAACACAGTCATTGATCAAAGGATTGAGTTCAATGAACTTAATATCAAAATCTCTAATTATATTGAATGGCAAGATACATAAGAAGGGAAAAAGTCAGATCTCCCAAAGATCAAGGAAACTTTCAAGATATTCTTTTTACAGACTGGGAAGCATGAGTGAAACAAGTAGAATTAGCCATAGCCAGAGTAGCAGGTATATCAAATAATATGGTCAAAATGATTAACCATATATTACATACTTTCGGGCTCATCAAAGAAGGAAATTTCAAATATCTTCCTGATATCAAAGATTTAGAAAAAAGTTGGAATGAAGCTGGTCAACTCAGGGAAGAAGCACTTATACAGCTAAAGAAAAATGATTGGGAAGCATACTGGCAGCGATTAGTCAAACCACACAGTCATATCATGACACTGAACTGTTTTCTGAACTCCATACAAAGAATACAACCACTTTTATTAGACGCTATATTTGCTGCACAAATGAAGATAAAGTTCAAAAACCTCCACAAGTTCAACCAATGTCCGACATTTGTGAGAAAAAAGAACAACTGGCAGTAACTTATCATCTGGCATGATTATTAGTTTGTTTGTTTTATATAAATTCAATTTTTAGCGAATAGATACTAAAGATGAGGAAGGTTGTTTGAAACCACCTCATAAGATATTTTGTATAATCTTTTTGTAGGTAATTATCATAGTATTTAAACCCTTCTCATAAATTTATAGAAGGGTCCAGAATTTTATTGAGAACATTTTCAAAGAATGCTTAATTGTAAGTAATTTTGTGAATGTCTTGATGAAATAATGGAACACGACCATTTCAGATACATATCATTTAGTTGACCACTATTGATGCACTTTTGTATTCTTTGAAAGACTTACTAATATATGAGTTTAATATGGCCTATTATCATTGATCAGATGAACAGGACAGTACACATCTGGTACTATTATCATGTATGCTAGTTCTCTTTTGAATATTAGTGATGAATCCAGCTTTCATGAATGATATATGAAATCAATTGTTTTTGTCTAAAATATCAGTTGCACTACTGTACAATATAAAGATAGGAATTGATTTGTTTTTGTATATGATCATCAAATATATGCGATATGTTTCTCATTTTAATTTGATTAATTGTTTTTCAAGAGAATCATCTTACAAATTAAGAATTCTATTAAATCTGTGATGATCTTAATCATCACAGATTGATTAGATATCATTTTAGATCACATCAAATTAGTATTATCTCGGATTAGATTAAATTAGTTTCAATTTCAAGTTTTTCATGTTAGAATAAATTTGTTTGAGTTTTTAGTAATTCTTCATGTAAATCCCTTAAGAGAAACCCAACAATCAAACAAAAACCCAACTCTGGGAAATTGGTCCCATTATATCCAATCAGAGCCATTATCCCAAACAAAAAAGGAACTATCTTAAGGTCTGGACACACTGGTTATCCCCCTTGTTGTTGCCACAGATTTCTGAGGCCTCAACACACTATTAAGACTGGATAACACTAAATATGGAGTTTTGAAAAAATGAAACGCAAAGTTATGAATGAATCAATGCAAAGGTTGGTCAAACTAATTAGCTCACAAGAAAAGAATCCCCATCGTCATCATGGAGTGTAGATAAATTTAAAACTGAGTTATTGTATTTTAAAGTATGAAATTTTGTGGATTATTACTCAATTCTCAAGTGTTAATAGTTGATGGAGTTCCTTAAATTAATTATATAAATGGCTTAATCATTATAAAATATTCATTGATTCCCCTCTAATTAATTTTCAAAATTATAATAAATAAGATATTTTTTATGTGTCTAAAAACTAGTTGTATATAAAATAAAATAAATTATGCATAATGAGTTGCTGATAAGAGATCTATTTCACTCTTGTACCATCAAGAGTGTCATAAAAATAAAACAACACATAATACATCTAAACTAACTATGCAAGGAGATAATATCATCATCATTGAAAAATATGCAATGCAACATACAAAGAAAGCATAATGAGAAAACAATAAAAAATAATTATTCTACTTAATTATGTCTTCATGGTTGTCTTTGTATCTATGGATTACTTTTGATTACTTCGAACAAGTTTAAAATTTAATTTGCTAATTATTACTTTGAATATTTAAGAAATATAGTGAATGGTATAACATGGTGCAGACTTTTTCCCTTTTCCTTCATATTTTTCCATCATTCCAAACCAATTAGAAAAATATTAAATAACGTCATAGAAGAGACCACAACAATTAAAAATACCATCATAGAATATGATAACAATATGAGTCATCAAAATATTAGTAACCACACAATACATTGCATTAACCCATTTATCTCTTTGCAAGTACAACAAAGGGAAAAAGGATGAATGTTTGTAAAAAATAATTTGTACAATATAAAAGAATGTTTTGTTAACCATGTGTATTAATATGGTTTAAATTTGGATTTTTAAACCATTGATTTATGTCATTGATTTATGCAATTAACTTATAAGTAGAAAATTATAACAAGGTAGTAATTTTTTTGGTCGATCAATAGAGGAAAATTATGTTATCAATTTTGAGAATTAGAGTATAAAAATTGAATTCATGTCCCCCATGGCTTCACGAAGGCCAGAGATGAGAGCGAGGAGTGACAGAGAAAGAACTAAATATAACCATACAACCATTATTTCTGATAGTCTTAGTTGTCATACATAGCAAAAAGATGGAAAAAAAGACAGAGAATTTTAGAGCATCATGTCACGGAGGGTGGTGAGGAGGAAGGCTAAGAGGAAGGCTATGAGGAACTGTTGGGAATTTGTCTCACTCGTGCATATGAAATTCAATGTGCTCTACTTGGGCCTCCAAGTTGCGTAAACGACGATTGAGGCATCTCTGGTTCCGTCAAATGCTCTCAAGTTTCTCTAGTTGAGGCTGAATTGAATGTCATTCATATAGGCTACCAATTCATTTCGGTCTTGATAATGGTACTCCCTTATGATGTACAAGTTGGCCGAGATGCCTCTTAGTTTTTCAGCAATTGTTTCCAACATGGATTTAGCCTCCACTCTGCCTCAAGAATGCCCACATTCCTGAGAAACCTCACCCACTCTTTCGCCACTAACTACATCCTCAGACGGAGAACCTGAGTCACTGGCTTGACACCCAACACGACCATGTTTCCCACCCCCATGAAAGGGACAACCACGTTGGTGGGGCATGGATGGTGAAACCAAAATACCTCTTATCAGAGTGACCAAGGTTAAATCTACTGCCCTGAAGGAATCAAATTCCAGCACATGGATGAGGAGACACAAGCCTAACCACCACCTCCCCACTATGAATTCACAATGTTTTCCAAGATTGACCTCCCACCGAGTATTTTCCACCAGCACCCTTCCAAAACCCCTAGTTAATATTTCTCCTTCAGCAGTCCAAAATCATAACAGAGGAGGGCTGATAGAAATTCTCAGTCCACAAATACACACTCGCACACCCAAAACCACAATAGTCACAACCAGGAAGCAACTAACTAGTGTCTTTAAGGCCTCCCAATGACTGATTGCGCCACCACCCTTGGGTTCTTTTCGTGAGGGGCACAACAAAAACTAGAACCACCACGAACCCTGATTACCCTCTAGATAATTATCTTTAGAATGAGAATGAGTCCACAGACTAGGCCACCTAATCCACAGGATAAGCAACGATGTCACCTTACTAACCACCACCAGAATTAGTTTCTTCGAGAAGTACCAAAACCTAAAGCAACCTATTTCAATGAGACTTCCGAGTACCCACCAGCCAAGATCAACCCTCCATCGTTGGCACCTACGGTTCCACCATACACTACCAAATTTATAGCACGAGAGAGGAGATATACCTCCAAACGAACCAGGATCCCATATGAAGGCACAATAGCCCTTCTGAGAAGCCACATAAATAATATCTGAGTGTTCCATAGAATGCCAACTACCCCATGGCTCTGGAAAGAGTGCTTGGCCTTCAACGCTATTCTCTGCCACCCTGCACTCTGAATTCATCACCCAAGATACAACAATTGTTACACTAACACCTTTGCACAATATAACAAACATAGGCAGGTTTGGATAATTCTGCCACCCATGATCCCACCGCGTCACTTTAACCACCATCCTTCGCTCACTTACCACGTGCCTCATGGGATGTACCCCGAGGTGCTCTCACCAAATGTTTAGTCACCCCATCAAGAGGTAAAATTATTATTTTTAAAGTATGGAAAATGTAAAATTTTTAAAAATATATATTATATTTGTAGATAGATATTTTAAAAATTAAAATTAGATAATTAAAATTTTATTAATGAATTGTGAAAAAATCAAACTTTATAGAAAAACAATATAACTGTAAGTCTACATTTTAAAAAACTAACCTAAAATTAATACAAATTTCAATGTGAAAGTTTCCTATAAATAATAATAGATAGCATAATTTAAAAAATCATAAAAAAGTATGAAAGTCCAAAGCCTCAACAAATGACATTAGTAAGTAAATAGAACAATATTTAAAATATTTCATACAAATATATAAAAAGTAATTATTAAATTTGGGAAAAATGGATAACAAAGAGACTAAGATGAATCTCAAATGAATTTTATATTAAAATTAATAATAAATGACAAACACTTATTTTAATAAATATTTAATTTCAAACATTGTTTGTAAAACAAAATACACTTTAGAAAATTTAAATGCCATCATGTCATTTTTAATAATATCATTTTTCATTGTTATAACCAAACTTATGGCTACAATATTCTCATGATTATTCTCATTCGTATCCATGTTATTTATTTGTAAATTTATTCAATATTCCTCCTAATAGGAATCTTTTCCATATTTCCTTTTCAAGTTTGCAATTGTAAGACCATGAACCATCTTTAATTTTTTTATTCATAAATAGTCAAACAAGAGAATATCATAGACTACAAAACTAATTAAGTGTTAAATTATTTCTAAAATGATTTGAATGTTATTGCAAAAAAAAATCTGGATCCAAATATAAATGTAACTATGCAATATAGAACAATACCGCAAAACATCTTAAAATACCTCGAAATATGATGAAACAATGTGAAATATGGCGAAAAAATCACAAAAGATCACGAAAGATCGTAAAAAATGATGAAATATTACGAAAGATGATGAATCATCAAGAAATTCATCGAAGCATCCTAAAACATGATGAAAGATCTTGAAAGATTATGAAACATAGCGAAAGATGATTAAAAATCACGAAAGTTCAAGAAACACCATGAAAGATCGCAAAACATCCTAAAATATGATGAAAGATCTTGAAAAATGATGAAATGTCACAAAGGATACCGAAAAAGCATAAAGGATCATGAAATACCACAAAATATCGTGAAAGATCATGAAAGATCACAACACATCCTTAAAGATGATGAAATGTGATGAAAGATGAAAACACCAAAAAAAATCATGAAAAATGAAGAAAGATCACAAAAAAAATTCCAAATATCACAAAGGATCATGAAAGATGACAAAACAATAAAAAAAACTGCGAAACTTCCTAAAATATAACAAAATACTGCGAAATATAGCAAATGACCGCAAACATCCCAAAATATCACGAAATATGACGAAACAATGCAAAATATGACAAAAAATCACAAAAGATCACGAAATATCAATAAACATCATAAAAAATGATGAATGGTGATGAAATATTGCGAAATATGATGAAACATCAAGAAAGTCAATAAAGCATCTTAGAATATGATAAAATATCTTGAAAGACAATGAAACATTGCAAAAGATGATGAAAAATCACAAAAGATCATGAAAGACAACGAAAAATCACAAAAGATCACAAAACATCCTAAAAGATGATGAAAGATCTTGGAAAATGATGAAATGTCACGAAAGATAATGAAAAAATCACGAAGGATCACAAAATACCACGAAAGGTCATGGAATATCATGAAAGATCACAAAACACCCTAAAATATGATGATATATGATGAAAGATGATTGCAAATCACAAACTATGATGAAAAATCATGAATGACCACAAAAAATCATGAAAGATGAAGAAAGATCACAAAAAATTGTGAAAGATCATGAAAAATGAGGAAAAAATAAGAAAAACTGCAAAACATCCTAAAATATCACGAAATATGACGAAACAATGCGAAATATGAAAAAAAATCACAAAATATCATGAAAGATCAAGAAAGATTGTTAAAAAAGTTGAAAGATGAAATATTGTGAAAGATGATGAAACATCAAGAAAGTTGGCGAAACATCCTAAAATATAACAAAGTACCACAAAACATCCTAAAATATCATGAAAGATGATGAAACAATGCAAAATATGACGGGAATCACAAAATATCGAGAACGATCATAAAAAACGATGAAAGATGACGAGAGATTGCGAAAGATGATGAAACATCAAGAAAGTCAGCAAAACATCCTAAAATATGACGAAACATCACAAAAATGATGAAAAATCATTAACGATCATGAAAGACCATGAAAGATCACAAAACATCCTAAAAGATGGTGAAAGATCTTGGAAAATGATGAAATGTCATGAAAGATAACATAAAATCATGAAGGATAACGAAATACCTTGAAAGATCATGAGATATTGCAAAAGATCCTGAAAGATGATGAAATGTGACAAAAGATGATGAAAAATCACGAAAGATGATGAAAAATCATAAAAGACCACGAAAAATCATGAAATATGAAGAAAATCATGAAATATCATGAAAGATGATGAAACAATAAAAAATTGCAAAACATCCTAAAATATACAAACGATCATGAAATATAAAAAAATACTGCAAACCATCCTAAAATATCACAAAAGATAATGAAACAACGCAAAATATGATGAAAAATCACAAAAGATCGAGAAATATCATAATAAATTTTTAAATATGACGAAAGATTGTGAAAGGTGATGAAACATCAAGAAATTCAATGAAACATCCTAAAATATGATGAAAGATCTTGAAAAATGACTACACATCGCGAAATATGATGAAAAATCATGAAAGATCATGAAATACCATGAAATATCACAAAAAATCACGAAATATCGCAAAACATCCTAACATATGACAAAAGATATTGAAAAATGATGGAATGACATGAAAGATAACGAAAAAATAATGAAGGATCACGAAATACCATGAAATATCGCGAAATATCATGAAAGATCGCAAAACATCCTTAAAGATGATGAAATATGATGGAAGATGATGGAACATCACGAAAGGTGATGAAAAATCATAAAAGACTGCAAAAAATCATGAAAGATGAAGAAAGATTAGAAAAAATTGTGAAATATCATGAAAGATGATGAAACAATAACAAAAATAGAAAAACATCCTAAAATATAACAAAAGACCACGAAATATAACAAAGGACCGTAAAAAATCTTAAAATATCACGAAAGATGATATAACAGTGCAAAATATGACGAAAAATCATAAAATATCACGAAAGAAGATCGATAAAGATCATAAAAAATGATTAAAGATGATGAAAGATTTCGAAATATGATGAAACATCAAGAAAATTAGCGAAACATCCTAAAAGATGAAGAAACATCGCGAGAATGATGAAAACTAACGAAATATTATGAAATACCACGAAAGATCATGAAAAATAACGAAAGATTGCAAAACATCCTAACAGATGATAAAAGATATTGAAAAATCATGAAATATCGCGAAAGATAACGAAAAATCATGAAGGATCACGTAATACCACGAAAGATCGCGAAAAATCCTAAAAGATGATGAAATATGACGGAAAATGATGGAAAATCATGAAAGATGATGAAAAATCATAAAAGACCACAAAAAATAATGAAAGATGAAGAAATATTAAAAAATTGAAAAAGATCACGAAGGATCATGAAACATGACGAAACAATAAAAAAAACCGCAAAACACCCTAAAATATCTAAAAAGATCGCGAAATATAACAAAAGGCCACAAAACATCCTAAAATATCACGAAAGATGACGAAACAATGCGAAATATGACAAAAAATCACAAAAGATCACGAAAGATTGAGAAAGATTGTAAAAAATGATGAAATATGACGAAATATGATGAAACTTCAAGAAAGTTAGTGAAACATCCTAAAAGATGATGAAAGATCTTGAAAGATGACGAAACATCGCGAAAGATGATGAAAAATCATGAAAGATCATGAAAGACCACGAAAGATCATGAAAAATCATGAAAGATCGCAAAACATGTTAAAATAAGATGAAAGATCTTGAAAAATGATGAAATCTCACGAAATATAATGAAAAATCACAAAGGATCACAAAATACCACGTAAGATCGCGAAAAATCATGAAAGATTGCAAAACATCCTAAAAGATGATGAAATATGACGAACGATTATGGAAAATCATGAAAGGTGAAGAAAGATCACAAAAACTTGTGAAAGATCATGAAATATCATGAAAGATGATGAAACAATAAAAAACCCACAAAACTTCCTAAAATATAACAAAAGACCGCGAAATATAACAAAAGACTAGAAAACATCCTAAAATATCACGAAAGATAATGAAATAATGCAAAATATGACAAAAAATCACAAAAGATCACAAAAGATCAAGAAAGATAATAAAAAATGATGAAATATGACGAATGATTGCGAAAGATGATGAAACATCAAGAAAGTCAATGAAACATCCTAAAAGATGATGAAAGATTTTGAAATATGATGAAACATCACGAAATATGATGAAAAAATCACGAAAGATCATGAAAGATAACGAAAGATCATGAAAAATGATGAAAGATCATAAAACATCCTAAAATATGATGAAGGATCTTTAAAAATGATGAAATATCACGAACAATCACGAAATACCATGAAAGAGCATGAAAGATTGCAAAACATTCTGAAAGATGATGAAATATGACGAAAGATGATGGAAAATCATGAAAGATGATGAAAAATCACAAAAGACTGCAAAAATTCATGAAATATGAAGAGAGATTACAAAAAATTGTGAAAGATCACGAAAGATCATGAAAAATGAAAAAATATTAAAAAACCACAAAACATCCTAAAATATCACAAACGACCTTCAAATATAACAAAAGACCACAAAACATCCTAAAATATTACAAAAGATGACGAAACAATGCGAAATATGACGAAAAATCACAAAAGATCACAAAATATTGAGAAAGATCATAAAAAATGTTGAAAGATGACGCAAAGTTGCGAAAGATGATGAAAAATCAAGAAAGTTAGTGAAACATCCTAAAAGATGATGAAAGATCTTGAAATATGACTAAACATCACAAAAGATGATGAAAAATCATGAAATATCATGAAAGATGAAGAAATAATAACAAAAACCACAAAACATTCTAAAATATAACAATAGACTGCGAGATATAAGAAAATACTGTGAAATATAATAAAATACCGCAAAACATCTTAAAATATCATGAAAGATGATGAAACAATGCAAAATATGACAAAAAAATAACAAAAAATCACCAAAGATGGAGAAAGATCATAAAAAATAATGAAAGATGAAAGATTGCGAAAGATGATGAAATATCAAGAAAGGCAGCAAAACATCCTAAAAGATGACGAACATTCTTGAAATATGATGAAACATCGCGAAAATGATGAAAAATAATGAAATATCATGGAAGACCATGAAAGATCACGAAAAATAAAAAGAAGATCGCAAAACATCCTAAAAGAATATTAAAGATCTTGAAAAATGATGAAATGTCACAAAAGATTGAAAAAATCACAAAGGATCACAAAATACCACAAAAGATCGCGAAAGATCATAAAAGATCGCAAAACATCTTGAAAGATTATGAAATATGACAGAAGATGATGGAAAATCACGAAAGATGATGAAAATTCATCAAAGACCGCAAAAAAATTATGAAAGATGACAAAAAATTGTGAAAGGTCATGAAAGATCATGAAGGTGACGAAATAATAACAAAAACCACAAAACATCCTAAAATATATCAAACGACCTCGAAATATAACAAAAGACTGTAAAACATCCTAAAATATTATGAAAGATCATAAAACAATGTGAAATGATGAAAAAGCATAAAAGATCATGAAAGATCGAGAAAGATCATAAAAAAAGATGAAAGATTGCGAAAGATTATGAAACATCAAGAAAGTCAGTGAAACATCCTAAAAGATGATGAAATATCTTGAAAGATGATGAAGCACTGCGAAAGATGACGAAAAATCACGAAATATCATGAAAGACCACGAAAAATCGTAAAAAATCAAAAAGATTGCAAAACATCCTAAAAGATGATGAAATATGACGAAAGATGAAAAACCGAAAAAAAATCATGAAAGATGAAGAAATATCACAAAAAATTGTAAAAGATCGCGAAAGATCATGAAAGATGACGAAACAATAACCAAAATTGCAAAACATTCTAAAATATAACAGAAGACTGCAAAATATAACAAAGGATTGCAAAACATCCTAAAATATCACGAAAAATGATGAAACAATGCACAATATGAAGAAAAATCATAAAAGATCATGAAAGATAGAGAAAAATCGTAAAAAATGATGAAAGATGACGAAAGATTGCAAAAGATGATTAAACGTCAAGAAAGTCAACAAAACATCCTAAAAGATGATGAAATATCTTGAAAGATGACAAAACATTGTGATAATGATGAAAATTCATGAAAGATCATGAAATACCATGAGATATCACGAAAAATCACGAAAGATCGCAAAACATCCTAAAATATGATGAAAGATCTTGAAAAATGATGAAATGTCGTGAAAGATAAAGAAAAATCATGAAGAATCACGAAATAGCATGAAAGATCGCAAAAGATCATGAAAGATTGCAAAACATTCTGAAAGATGATAAAATATGGTGAAAGATGATGGAAAATCATGAAAGATGATGAACAATCATGAAAGATCGCAGAAAATCATGAAAGATGAAGAAAGATAAATTTTTTTTATGAAATATCATGAAATATCATGAAAGATGACGAAACAATAATTGAAACCGCAAAACTTCCTAAAATATAACATAATATCGCGAAATGTAACAAAAGACTGCAAAACATCCTAAATATCACGAAAGATGAAGAAACAATGCAAAATATGACGAAAAATCACAAAAGATGACGAAAGATCAAGAAAGATCATAAAAAATGATGGAAGATGACGAAATATTGCGCAAGATGATGAAACATCAACACATCCTAAAAGATGATAAAAGATCTTGAAAGATGACGAAACATCTCGAAATATGATGAAAAATAACGAAAGATCAACAAAGACCATAAAAGATTGCGAAAAATAATCAAAGATTGCAAAACATCCTAAAAGATGATGAAAAATCATAGAAAATGATGAAATGTCACGAAATATAATGAAAAATCAAGAAGGATCACTAAATACCACAAAAGATCGTGAAACATCATGAAAGATCACAAAACATCTTGAAAGATAATGAAAAATAATAAAAGACCACAACAAATAATGAAAGATGAAGAAAGATCACAAAAAATTGTGAAAAAATCCTAAAATATAACAAACGACCGTGAAATATAACAAAAGACCGCAAAAAATCCTAAAATATCATGAAATATGACGAAACAATGCGAAATATGACAAAAAATCACAAAATATCATGAAAGATCGAGAAAGATCATAAAAAATGATAAAAAATGAGGAAAGATTGTGAAATATGATGAAACATAGAGAAAGTGAGTGAAACATCCTAAAAGATGATGAAAGATCTTGAAAGATGACGAAACATAACAAAAGATGATAAAAAATCAAAAAAGTTCTTGAAAAATGATGAAATGTTACAAAAGATAATGAAAAATAATGAAGGATCACCAAATACAATGAAAGATCATGAGCGATCGCAAAACATCTTGAAAGATGATGAAATATGACGAAAGATGATAGAAAAACATGAAAGATGATGATATATGACGAAAGATGAGAGAAAATGATGAAAAATGATGAAAAATGATAAAAGACTGCAAAAAATCATGAAAGATGAAGAAAGATCCCAAAAAATTGCGAAAGATCACGAAATATCATGAAAGATGAGGAAAAATAACAAAAACCACAAAACATACTAAAATATCACGAAAGATGACAAAAAAAATGTGAAATATGACGAAAAATCAGAAAAGATCACGAAAGATCGAGAAACATCGTAAAAAATGATGAAAGATGACAAAATATTGTGAAAGATGATGAAACGTCAAGAAAGTCAGGGAAACATCCTAAAATATGATGAAATATATTGAAAGATGATGAAACATAGCAAAAGATGATGAAAAATTACAAAAGATCATGAAAGACCACGAAAGATCGTGAAATATCACGAAAGATCGCAAAACATCGTAAAAGATGATGACATACCTTGAAAAATAATGAAATGTCACGAAAAATAATGAAAAAACACGAAGGATAATGAAATACCACAAAATATCGCGAAAGATAAAAAGATCAAAAAACATCTTTAAAGATGATGAAATATGACGAAAGATAAAAAGATCGCAAAAAATCACGAAAGATGAAGAAATATCACAACAAATTGCGAAAGATCATGAAAGATGATGAAAAAATAACAAAAACAGCAAAACATCCTAAAATATAACAAAATACCACAAAATATAACAAAGGGCCGAAAAACATCCTAAAATATCACGAAAGATGACAAAACAATGCAAAATATGATGAAAAATCACAAAAGATCATGAAAGATCAAGAAAGATCATAAAAAATGGTGAAAGTTGACGAAAGATTGCGAAAGATGATGAAACATCAAGAAAGTCAATGAAACATCCTAAAAGATTATGAAAGATATTGAAACATGACCAAACATCGGGAAAGATGATGAAAATTCATGAAATATCATGAAAGACAACAAAAGATTGTGAAAAATGATGAAAGGTCACAAAGCATCCTAAAAGATGATGAAATATATTGACGAAAGATGACGAAACAATGCATAATATGATGAAAAATCACAAAATTTCACGAACGAGAAAGATCGTAAAAAATTATGAAAGATGACAAAATATTGCGAAAGATGATGAAACATCAAGAAAGTCAGCAAAACATCCCAAAAAATTATGAAAGATCTTGAAATATGACAAAACATAACGAAAGATGATGAAAAATCATGAAAAATCCTGAAAGACCATGAAAGATTGCAAAACATCCTAAAAAACTATGAAAGATCTTGAAAAATGATGAAATGTCATGAAAGATAACAAAAAATCACAAAATACCACAAAAGATCGTGAAAGATCATGAAAGGTCACAAAACATTAAAAATAACAAAATATAATATTTAGAATGTTTTACGATATTGTTTTATATTACGCGATTTAAATTTAGATTTAAAAAAAATATATAAAATTTAAGAAAAATAGATAACAAGGAGACTAAGATGATTCTCAAACAAATTATATATTAAAATTAATAATAAATGACTAACACTTATTTTAATAAATAATTAATTTCAAACATCATTTATGGAACACAATACACTTTGGAAATTTGAAATTCCATCATGTCCTTTTTAACAATATCCTTTTTCATTGTACTTTTTAACAATATCATTTTTCATTGGTATAACCAAACTTATGGCTACAATAATCTCATTATCATGCTCATTCGTATCCATGTTAGTTATTTGTAAATTTATTTAATAGGCCTCTTGATAGGAATCTTTGCCATATTTCCTTTTCAAGTTTGCAATTGCAAGACCATGAACCATTTTTATTTTTATTTATTTATAAATAATCGATCAAGAGAATCTCATAGACTACAAAACTAATTATGTGTTAAATTATCTCTAAAATGATCCGAATGTTATTGAAAAAAAATACTTCCAAATCTAAATATATAGTTTTCAATTCTAAGCATATATATTTATATAATATTATATAAATAATTTTTAGAATAAAAATCATATTCTAAAAATTGCAAATAAAGTTCCCTAAAAGAATTCCTATCCCCAAATTTAATTTACATTCTTACCAAAGTTAGAAACAACCGGGCATGGGAAGTACTATGTAGGATTGTTGGAGATGATAATTGTCAATAATTATGATAGGATATGCAACAAAGGAAAATTCATCCATTAACATAATTATTAAGCATGTAAATGAATTATATTTAACAATGATATCAAATATTTAGCAACAGTGGAATTGTATTGTTTTAAGCATGTAAATTAATTCTACATTGACCATAAAATAAAATATTTAAGAACAAAGGAATTGTATTATATTTACCATGAATTTATTCAAAATAAGGAATTATATTGTATTTATATTTCTTTAATTAAAAAGATCTCAATTAAAAATTAAATTAGAATATTTAATAACAATGAATTTTATTGTTTTAAGCATGTAAATTAATTCTACATTGACCATAAGATAAAGTATTTAAGAACAAAAGAATGTTATTGTATTTACAATGAATTTGCTCTAAATGAAAAAATTGTATTACATTTACAATGAATTTGCTCAAAATAATGGTATAGATTTCTTTAATTAGAAAAAGATCTCGATTAAAAATTAATTAGAATAATTCTAAAAAATATTAGGCCAAGTCAACAAATTCCTAGTTTATCCACTAGGATTTCCTTCTCGTCCTAGTTGGCTTGAACTTAATAACATTGAATGAAAGGAATAAGGTTGGGAACAGGTCCTCAAAGAATCTTATGGATAAGTGTCTTATTAATTGGGTACCTTACAGATATATATTATTCTAAATTTTCATTAATAAATAAAAGTATAGATTTAAAATGATGAAAAAACTACAATAAAAGAAACATTAGTTAAAAATAATTAGTCCAAAAACATTAATTTAATTTAATCCAAGATTAAACTATCCACATAAACAAACATTTATAAAATATATCCACATGAATAAAAATTAAAAACATAACACAAAGTTTATATAACATAATTAGTTAAAAATAAGTAGTCCAAAAACATTAATTTAATTTAATGCAAGATTAAAGTATCCACATAAACAAACATTTATAAAATATATCCACATGAATAAAAATAAAAAACATAACATAAAGTTTATATGACATAATTAATTTTATTTATAAAACAAAATAGCTATTACATTAAATACGTAATAATAATGAAATAAATTAATGGAAACCCAACAATTATAACGTAATCATAATTCAAAACTTATGAATGTAGACAACATACACCAAAACGCCTTTTCCTTTATTTGGCTTAGGATATTATGATACCTTCATGCGTGTGAATGTCTGCACGTCAACCTTTGTCTTTGCCTATACAGACTGTCAATTTAACATTATAAAACTTAAAGTGAAGGGAAGGTAAATAATGGTGGTGTGATTGCTTTAACATTGTGCACTCACGAGAATGATTCATTCAATGCAGCTTGTAACTTAATATAAATGAAATTTGTTGTTTCCTAACATTATAGGGTCTAGGCAAGTTGAGTTGAATGGAGTGGAATAATTATTTATTTTTTAACAAGAATTATATATATATATATATATATTTAAATAAGATTATTTTTTATTAGTGTAACATAAAAATATATGGAGGAATGGGCCTTTGCAGTTCTAGCCTAATTCGAAGGCATAATTCTCAAAAATGGCAGAAATGGAACTGTCCACGAAGGGGAAACCAGTCCAATAAGTGGTTATTTCGCTGCCTTTAGAGAGGAAACCAGCGTTATACATGGAAAACTGATAATTGTTTGCAAACTTTAGCCAACCATTGAAACCAGAAGCTAAATAAACCTTGGAACCAAAAACCATGAAACAGAAAGAACGTGAGAGCTTAGGTGTCATTTGGAGCGGGAGGTGTCTCTTCCACAATTAGACATCTATACTCATCGGTGTCCTTAGCTTGCGTGTCCTGGGTGGCGTCTTCTGCATGCTAGGGCACCTTGGTCTTGCAAGCTTTGCCCTGAGCTTGTTTTCTTCTCTTTCAATCATCCTTGCTACTACCAAAACCTTTGTTGCTGCTGCTGTCGGAACTCTTGTTGTGGCTGTCGGAACTAGGGTCGCTCTTCTCGGCTGCAGAGGTAGCTTCTCGGTTGGAGAATTTCTGCAATTTAGTCGAGCGGAGGCCAGCCACACTGGTGGGTTCCTCTTTGAAGGACACAGTAATGGTAGCTGTGACTCGGGGGCGGTCCAGGTTATAGAGGAAGTGAAATTGAGCCGAATGGGTGGAAGGCGAAGAGGCTATAGTTTCCAGACGGGGCAGTGGAGGAGAAGTAGTCGTGGTAGAGGTACACTGAGCAGAAGGATGGGATTGGCTTGTAGTTCATCTTCCCCCACTACGAGTGGCTGGATAACGACCATGGGAATGTTCCAGGGAGGAAGGAGAAGTGCCAAAATGGGACGAGGGAGAGGAGTGAGCGACCCGCCCTCTGTTGATGTCGCATCTACAGTGCATGCAGTGTCGAAGACGAGGCATGGTGGAGCAGTGAGGATGGTGGGTGCTTTGAACCGAAGAAGCAGCAGGGTGGTGGCGCCAAGGGGCCGAAGGCACAGAGGCCGGGGTGAAGCTATCTGTCGGGGAGAAATTCAGTCGACAGAGGAGGTTCTGTGAGAAATGGAGGCCGAGGAGTACCTCAATACAACAGAGAAGGCTGCAACGTCTCCCTTTAGGCGTGCGGGAGCTTGGCTCCGCGACTCCAGGGGGACAGTTGCATCCCAGAGGTTGAGGCGAGGGAGGCAAGCTACCAGACGGGCAAGGATAACAACCAGATGGAGGAAGAAGACAATTTTGAACATTAATTTTGAAGGGATGGCAGCGGCCTCGACTTCTGAACTGAAATAAATGGCGAGTGTGAGAGCGGCTGGAGCAATTTAATGCTTGCCATTGGGGCCTGTGGGTGGCCATGTGGCTATGCCACTTCCCAGCCCAAAAGCCCGCCTCCTGATCAACTATATTGAACACCCGCTTCCGGGATAAAGAAGAAAATTTATTATAATTTAGTTGTTAAATTAATAATGGATAGTTATTATTAGCTATTATTCATAAATACAGGCTGATTTATCACTATTATTCAAGGAAAATTATGGTAACTGGAATTACTTACTGGTGGTCTTTAAGGAGACCGAGTTTTGCTCTTGCAAGATGACTTTAGGGCTTCGGTCGTTAACTTGTTCCTTAAGTATGAGGAAGATGAGATATTAGCCAAACAAAAGCAATTTTAAGGCATACTCGAAGCATAGATGAATAGTAATAATTTGGTGCAAATTTAATATTTTGTATATTAAAGTTTATATTATTGAAATTAAAGTTATTTTTCATTTTACAATATACATTTTAGTAGATAAAGTATTAAATGTTTTGTCATTAACTATTATTGTCCATTTCAAAGTAGGGTTAAGGATTAAGAATATGTTTGTCTTCTTGAGAAGCTATGGATTCAAATTTAAAGGGGTAGATAATGTACACTTCCATAGATTTTAGCAAACAAATTGTTACATGGAAATGGGTCTTTTGTTCCACAAACAAAGGGGCCTCCTGCACCAATTATGTGTTTGGCTTGGGTGGAATGATTTTTATCCTCTTCACCTAAGGTCAATTTCCACAAATGACATGATGAACTTTATTGTAATGATTATAAGATGAGTTCGAGCAGTTTCTCGGAAAAGAAAACATTTATTTCTTCATATAAAATACAAAAATATTTTTCATGAAAACAAAAATAAAAATAAACTAAACATAAATAATATAAATTACAAATAAGTATTTTGTAATATATATATATATATATATCATTTTAAAAAATCAAATAAATTAAATTAATATAAATTAAATTACCAATAATACAATTACATATATATATATATATATATATATATATATATATATATATATATATATATGAAAAAAAATTAAATTAATTTCATTTTCAAATTTGAAATTAGGGGTATTATAAGGTACATAGAAAGGACTTCTTACCCAAAGTAAAAATCAAAAGACTAACACAGTCAAATAGTTTGGCAGGGTTAGAAAACTTGGTTCTAATACATCAAAATTCTAAAAGATTTAGAAATACATACTTTGAAAAAGATTTTAGGAAGATATATACTTGCAGCACATTTAAAAGTCAAAAGGGAAGAGGCATCACTTATTCAGGAGTCTTATGTTTTGTTAGGTTTATAGATTAATCCTCCATGAATTTTTGGAGCTTCTTGGATGACTACTAATTATGACCTGAGGTTTTGATGATTGTATTCTCCCCCCCAAGGAATAATTGAACTGATGAGAAAATTCCTTAATTTTGAAGTGGGTGAAGGTTGCATTGCATAATGAAATGAATGACACTAGATTTCATGTACTTTCTTTCTTGGAACTAAAATGAAGTCAAATAAGTGAATGAGAGAGCTCATGACAACTTTTTTTATCATTTTTTAGGTTGTTGATGGTGAATAGTGATAGGCAGATATTTCAAACAATATGATCCTATACATTGTCCTTTTAGATTGAGGGTTTTTGCTTAACTTATGATCTATCAAAAACTGCCCATCAAGAGTCTCAAATTTAGATTTAGGTTTAGGATATGCATTGACCATACATTGTGGTAAAACAAACCATGTGCACCAAATATTTTATGGTTACAAAGTTTTCTAAGATAGTTGGGACTATGTTGGGAATACCTAACTATATATCTATTATATGGATTGTTGTTCAATTAATGTATTTCAAATTATGTAAATTTTATTTATTATCCTTCGTAGAAATGAGCATGTACAACGTTATTTCATTGATATAAAAAACATTTGAAAAAAAAGGAAGTACGATATAATTTAAATTCAAAATTTAATGATGAAGATGATGTTTATTGCTCGTTGAAGAAAAATAAAGGGGAAATAATAAATAACATAGTCTAAAGAACCCATAAATTAGCCCATAAAATAATGGAAATTCTAGCAAGATTATGAAAAAATCCGGCATAAATGTTTGAAAATATAGATTACAATTGTCAAACTTCAAGATTTTGGGTGCCCCAGGGGTTCTTGATGGTGCTGAATCCATTTCCACCATAAAAAAAAATATTCAAACACTCCAGCATTCTTACTTTTTGAAAAAACAATTACCGTATTCCAACAAAAAATAAACCATTTAGACAAATTTGTAGTCTTCCATAATAATTATCATTCAAAAGGTCACTTTTTTAATTCAAAATAATCGAATGGGAGTAATATTTTCATAACCAAGGATTTCCTCAACAATGATTAAGTCATAAAACTAGCTGAAGTTACATCTTATGACCTTAAGGGTAAAGAACATTAAAAATAAATATTGTTTATCCACCATCTTTATACTATTTTATAAATTAAATCATTCAAAAATTATTTTTAATAATAATCTAATCTCTAATAATAGTTGACAAGCCTTCCATCCCTATTCCAACAAAATAAGTTTACATTCATAAGTCCCCTTTAGCCCTCTAGTCTATGTTGAATTTATAGGCCAAGAGGAGGAGGTTTGATATCCTCCTCTCAAGGGATGAGATCCTCAAAAGCAGGGATTAGGGTTCCACAAAGGGAGGAAATTTTCTCCATGAACAAAGGGATGAGCCCCAAGTATGTAGAGGCTCAAGGCCTCTTGGTTGAGAAATATTCCTCCAACAAGGCTTCTAGAAATTATTTTTTATTTTTACTCGCATTAAGTCATTTGCGTAGTTTTCAATGGAAGATATAGCTCCCATTTGTCCAAGACTAAGTGGTAAAAAATGCGATTGTGTAGATATTGGCTATTAAATTGCGCAAGTGCCTAAAAGTAGGCTCCTTGAGAAATGTAATCCAATATTCTTGTTGTCTTTGGGATTATTTTTCTTCTAACATTGTAGGGGAATTCTTGGGACACTTTTATGGGGTAGGGAGAGATCCAGATTGGCGGTCATTTGCCTAATGATGACAAAAAGACGTGTAATAGGAGCCCATTATATGTGTAGTAAATTATATCTTCAATTTAGTAATTTAGTATAATTTAATGATGATAAATCATATCCATTCCATTTACAAAAAATAAATGAATTGTAATTTCACTAATTTTGACTTTACATACTCGATCCAATTCAAATAACTAATTGCATATAACAATTTTAAAAATCATAACATATAATTTAAAAATCTAAGGATTTTAATCACGAATATATCATATAGATATATTGTTCAAATTTCAAATAGCTATTTTTATATTACAATTTCAATGACTATACCTTATAATTAAAAATTATGCATACTATACCCTGAAACAAAATAATTATTTTTTGTTTTTGTTTTGTTTTCTACATGTTTATCTTATCCCATCTACTCCCAAGGATGTTGACATCTTGAAGCACCCCATGATGAATCCACGACATGTGGTGTACCATGTTTGACATGATTGTAATGTAGATTGGTGAAAGCCCTATTAACCATAGGCGTTATGATCGGGTGCTAAAAAATATGCTCAAAAATGAAAGTTGTCGAAATGGTGGGTAACTTGAATGACTGCGTAAACCTCGTCATTCTAAATCCCGTGCAACTCATTTCACAGAAAACCAACATCGTATGCTCCCGAAAACAAATTCTACTTGTTTTCCCAAACAGAGAAATTTTTCAAAAATGACAGCTGACTAGGAAAATATTGGGCCAGGGGCAAGCTGCCATGTGGCCTCCTGTGATTGATCAAAATTCAAAATTTTTGGGCCTACCACATCCTGACACATGGGAGGCCCTGGATGGTGCTGTGTGGATGAATTTATATTGGTTGGAAGATGGCTAACCACGTGCTACCACGTGGCCCAACCAGAGGCTGCCACGTAGCAACACAGTGCCACCAAAAAATTGTTAAAGTCTGGAATGCACCTCATGGGATTAGAACATCGAACCTCTCTTCAAATAGTGTGACGCCCTAACCGGTCATTCCACCATGCTCCTTATTTAACTATATGAACAAAACATTATTTAAACATTCGTTGGCTCGAGTATGGGGTAAGGGGCCAGGGCTTAGCCCCGTCCCCTAAACAAAATTATCATACGAATGTTGGCACAAGACCATGGGCGCAGAGGTGGAGAGGGCCCCTCCCGAAATTTTTAATTATTATTATTTTTTAATTCAACCACATTTTATATAATGAAAAATTCGACCCTAAGGGTCTTGCTGCACATTTTAATTGTCCAACAATTTCGGTTAAAATTTCGCCAAAATGGCGCTCAGTTAGCGGATTATGGAGCGAATTTGTAGGAAGGTTCCAAATTTTGGGGAATTGGTAGATTGACTAGTAGCAAAGCTAGGGAGGATCATAACTTCTTCATTTTTTGACCAATTTTGGAGCAGAAAGAGGATAGACATAAATTTTTGATAGCTCTGAAGATGTTGGAGAAGGTTTTGAAGCCATTTGAGCACTTAAAATCATTGTAATCACCATTTTGATCATAATTATATAGGGCCAAGCCATTGGAAGCTGGACCAAGGAGACATAGCCCGGAAGGGGTGAAATCCATCACTTGCTATGTTGTGGTTATTTTTATGGTGTATTTTTTTTATTTTTTCTGCTATTTCAAAGTTTAAACTCATGCTTTATGTGTATAAGAATTTAAAACAAATGTTCATAAAACTCAATTTTTAGCACTTGCAATTTATACATCATTAAGCACATTTACATTAATATATCATTCAAATCAGGTTTGGTATCAGAGCCTAGGTTTTCTTGTTGTTGTGATGGTTTAATTGTTTTCAATTTTATGTGATTCTTACAAGGTTGAAGCTCAAGAGAGGATAGGGAAACCTTGTGGTTTAAAGTCCTCAATTTAGGACGAGGACAAGGAGAGAAATTTTTCCACAATCTCCACCACAAATTCTACCTCAAATTGTAGTTGAAGCTTAAATTACTATGCCACATGAAGAAGATCCTAAAAATATGTCAGAGGATGAAAAATTCTTCAGGAAATCATTCTTTGATATGACAAGAATGGTGAAATTTCTCTATAAGGAGAGAAGCACAATGATGCAAGGTGAGAGCTCCAATATTCTAAAGGGAGATGAGTCTTCAAAAGGATAATAAGGAGATGGATACAAGCCTCTAAAAGGTAATGGGAATGGTGATAAACCACCTTTGACACCACCATTCTCTTCACCACCATCCTCACCATCATCTTGTTCCACAATAAGCCATTCACATACACCTCCACAATCTCCAAAAGGTCATGGTAAAACTCCATTTTTAAAGCTTTAAATTAATTTTGATTTTCCTATGTATGATGGAGTGGTAGATGCTGAAATATTAGACAATTAGGTACATCATATTGAAGTGTATTACAGGATATAAAGGATCAAGGATGATGACACCAAGATTCAATTTGCTTCACTAATATTGGAAAGTGCAGCTCTTATTTGGTGGGAAACCAAAACTCAAGAGGACATGAAGAAACATGGTAAGGTATTAACCTATTGGAATGATTTTGTTGTTGCCTTAAGGATAAAATTTTATCCATTAGCATACACGCAAAAGACTATGATGGATTGGAAAAATTTTAGGCAAGGTAAAGGACAAAGTGTGCAAATCTATACTCAAGAGTTTAGGAGAAGAGCACTAATTTTGGGTTTAGATTTGACATCTCAAGTAACTTTGTTAAAGTAAATTTTAAGTTTGCATGGTTACCTAAGACATACTATTCTCATGTTTAATCCTTCAAATTTAGATTAAGGCCACACATCTAGAGGCAAGAGAGAAAAATGTTTCATAGGAGACAAGTGAGGATGCCTTTGAGTCTGAAGAGAAAGGAAAGGGTAAGTTCAAGGTTAAAGGTAAGAATAATTCCTCCATCAAGATAGGGAAAGAAAAACTCACATGAAAACATTGTTCCAAAGATGGGCATGATGAATATCATTGCTGGAAACTTAATCCAGAGATGAGACCCAACAAGCATAAAACCAAGGAGAATGAGAAGACAACTGCAAAATAGCACATGATTTAGGTTATGATTCTGAAGATGAAACAAATATCATCGCAATGGGTTTGAAAGGTAAGGACATTGCAAGTACTAGTTCTTCAATTTTTCAAGATAGTACTCAAGTGATGAAACACGAATTGAGCTTTTCCATGTTAGAGTTATTTCAAAGCATACCAAGATTGACACCCTATTTGATAGTTGTTAACAAGAAAATCTTATTTCATAAGACTTAGTCAAGAAGTTGAATTTAGAAACCATTATCCAAGACCTTATCCTTTAGGTTGGATATGTAAGAATGAAATTTTTAGGTGACGAGGAATTGCATACTTAGATTTGCAATCACCCTAAACTTTCTTGATGAACTTGAACTTGATGTTGTTCCACCTAATATTTTCGGTATTGTTTTGGGTAGCCCATATATTTATGATAAGAGAGAAATACTTCATCGCCATGAGAATAAGTATCACTTGATCAAGAATGGGATTGAGTACATTGTTAGAGCACATAGTAAGAAGACAAGTTTGTCTCTTATTCATGCTGGAAAAAAGAAGAGAATTTTGAATGCTAGTCAAAAGTTTTCTTTATTAATGCTCAAGCATCAAGATGTTGTGAATGAGGCGTTTCAAGGTGATGCATAAAATTAAAATTATGATTTCATTGAGGTTGCTAATGGTTGTGATAAGATGTTTCAGGAGTCTAACATGTTGCTCCAAAAAGAGATCAACAAGATGTGGTGAAATTGCAAGAACATGCATCATTGTTGAGGAGTGATGTGGACAAGATTCTAGTGCAAGAGAGTGCAAAGGTCAAATAGAAAGCACAAAATTTTTTTTACAAAGAGGGCATTGGGTTCCAAAGTTCTTCTTGTGGGTTTCATAAAGTATTTTCTTTGAAATGGGATGATGTATCACAATGGTGATCACATTTTTTCAAGAGTCCAACCAAGCATAAGGTGAGACATGCTAAACATCGTCACGTCAACAGTGTTCCAGGTGAGAATAATTTCAAGTTTTATAAGTTTCCTTTGATTGACGGCTGAGGAGGGAACATGTTTTTTTCTTCAAGGACAGTTTCTTGTTCTGCAAAATCTGGGAAATTGCAGCAATATCGTACCTTCAACAACAAGATAGGGTCTCTAGAATCAAGGGAAAAGATTAATTTTCATGATAAGCTCAAATTGTTGAATTCAGGAAAATTCTAGTGGATTGAGTTTGGAAGGGTGAGGGGGTTGTACCCTCATCCAAATTTTCATTAATAAAAGATATTTTAGGGTTAAAAAGCTTCCAGTGGGGAGAAGTTAATAAAATTTTGGGCCAGTAGCAGGGTTCCATGTGGCTTCTTGTGATTTGTCAAAATTCAAATATTTTTGGGCCTATCACTGCCTGCCATGTGGCAGGCCCTGGATGGTGTTGTGTGGGAAAATTTCTATTGGTTGGAAGATGGCCAATCACATGTTGCCACGTGTCCCAACTAGAGGCTACCACATGGTAGCACGAGGGCCACCAAAAAATTGTTTAAGTCTAAAATGCACCTCATGGGATTCGAACGTCGAACCTCTCTTCAAACAATGCAATGCCCTAACTGGCCGGGCCACCATGCTTCTTGTTTAACTATATGAAAAAAAACTTATTTAAACATTCGTTGGGCGGAGTATGGGGTAAGGGGCCAAGGCTTAGTGCCGCCCCCCCAACAAAATTATCATATGACCGTTGGAACAAGACCATGGGTGCAGAGGTCGAGAGGGCCCCACTCAAACTTTTTAATTATTATTTTTTTTAATTCAACCACGTTTTATATAACTAAAAATTCGACCCTAATGCCTTGGCATGAATTTTAACTGTCCAACAATTTCGGCTGGAAATCTGCCAAAATGGCGCTCAATTAGCGGATTATGGGGTGAATTTGTAGGATGGTTCTAGATTTTGGGGGAATTTGTAGAGCGACTAGCAACAAAGCTAGGGAGGCTCATAACTTCTTTAGTTTTTGACCAATTTTGGAGAAGAAAGAGGCTAGATAGGAACTTTTGGTACCTCTAAAGCTATTGGAGAAAGTTTTGAAGCCATTTGAGCATTGTAAATCATTGTAGTCGCCCTTTTTATCATAATGATATAGGGCCAAGCCATTGGAAGCTGTACCAAGGAGATGTAGCCCAAGAGGGGTGAACTCCTTCATCACTTGTAGTGTTGTGGTTAATTTATGGTGTATTTGTCTGTTGTTTCTAGTATTTCATAGTTTAAATTCATGCTTTATGTGTATAAGAATTTAACATAAAGGCTCATACAACTCAATTTTTAACACTTTCAATCTATACATCCTCAAGCACATTTACATTAAGATCTCATTCAAATCACATTAATGGTTATGTGGGATCATATATAGAGCTCCAAATTTGGCAATGGATGAAATTTTTTCTTGCTAATGTATATAGGAAACTGATAAAACTCCACAATGATCATTCATTAAGAAACTGAGAAAATACATATATAGTAACATAATTCAAGTATGAGATAGTTGGTCTCAATTACAGAAATATAAAATAATTATTTAATTTATGTAATATTTTACACAATGCCAAAGGATTAGTTTAACATTCCCCCCTTTAATCTAAAGGGACATTTGACATGACAAGTAACATTCTAAATTTTTCAAACTTGTCATGCCCCAATGCTTTAGTGAAGATGTCAGCAATTTGTTCTGAAGTTGGAAAATATGTCAGAGGAAAAAGAATGTTATGGATGGATGGATATGTTATGGTGGATAAATCGCTCTTGCGGACAAGAGTGATCTCCCAATATTCCAAAGAGATATAGTAACAAACAAAACAAGTGACTGCTACCTTTCCTTAATTCACAATTGAAATATGAAGTATGAGATATGCAAGAGTGTCTTAATTTCTACGAAATTTGTGTGGAATTACTTCTGATGTTTTCAAAATTTGTTCCTCGTTGATTTGAAGTAAGATCTGCATGGCATAAAAACATAGTGTCTAAAAAGATGAGACCCAAAACAAATGAAAATTACAACAATGCATATATGATAATATTAAACTCATATTCAATCATAAATTATGCAAAAGATAAAGGAATTTTGAAAATATCTTTAGGAAAATTGGAATTAGGAATGAAACAATAGAACGTATTAATATTAGAATAAGAAGAAGCAATACAACCTTTCCTTGATGATGTAAGCGTCCTCCCAAAAGTCTCCAACCCTACCCTTAGGTGAAAGGCCTTCCAGCCCTATTCCAAAAACATAATTTTACATTCAGAAGTCGCCCTTATCCCTCTAGTTTGTGTTGAATTTATAGGCCAAGAGGAGGAGGTTTGAGACCCTCCTCTCAAGGGATGAGATCCTCAAAAGGAGATTTTAGGGTTCCACAAAGGGAGGATATTTTCTCCATGAACAGAGGGATAAGGTGCAAGTATGTATGGGATTGAGGCCTTTTGGTTGAGAAATATTCCTTAATAAGGCTTCTGGAAATAACTTTTATTTTTACTCACATTAAGTCATATTTGCAGTTTTCAGTGGAAGACAACACACACATTTGCACAGGCCTCAATGGTAAAAATTGTGATTGTGTATATATTGGCTAGGAAATTGTGCAAGTACCTAAAAGTAGGTTTCTTGAGCAATGTAATCCAGTATTCTTATTGTCTTTAGGATTATTTTTCTTCTAACATTGAAGGGGAATGCTTGGGACACTTTCATCGGATAACGAGAGATCCATATTGGCATTCATTTTCTTAATGGTGAGAAAATGGCGTGTAATAAGAGCCCATTAAATTTGTAGTAAATGATGTCTTCAATTTAGAAATTTAGTGGAATTTAATGATGATAAATCATAACCTTTCCATTTAAATAAATAAATAAATTTTAATTTCACTAATTTTGACTTTACATGCTAGATCCATTTTCAAATAAATAATTACATATAACAACTTTATCAATCATAACATATAATTTAAAACTCTAAGGATTTTAATCACGAATATATCATATAGATATATTTTTCAGATTTAAAACATCTATTTGTATATTACAATTTCAATGACTATAACTTATAATTAAAAAATATTTTTCACATTGTACACTAAAACACAACATTTTGTTGTTGTTGTTTTGTTTCTACATGTTTAGCTTATTTCATGCACTCCCAAGGATGTTGACATCTTGAAGCACCCCATGATGAATCCCTAACATGTGGTGTACCATGTTTGACATGATTGCAATGTATGATGGTGCAATCCCTCTTAACCATAGGATTTAATGGTTATGGGGGGTTGGATATAGAGCTCCAAATTTGGCAATGAATGAAAATTATTCTTGCTAATGTAAATAGGAAAGTGGTAAAACTCCAAAATGATAATTCATTAAGAAACTGAGAAAATGCATATATAGTAACATATTGTCGATGCTTTCAAAATCCATTCCTCCTTGCTTCGAAGTAAGATTTACATGAACAGAAAAAAACAAGGAATAAAAGCATAGTGTAGAAAAATATGAAACCCAAAACAAATGAAAATTGCAGCATTACATATATCATAAGAATAAACTCATATTCAGTTATAAATTATGCAAAAGATAAAGGAATTTTACAAATAGTATTAGTAAAAGTGAAATTAGGAATGAAATAGTTGCTTGTATTAATCTAAAAACAAGGAGAAGCAATCAAACCTTGCCTTGATGATGTCAGCCTCCTCCCAAAAGTCTCCAACCCTCCCCTTACATGACAAGCCTTCCAGCCCTATTCCAAAAACGTAAGTTTACATTCAGAAGTCCCCTTATTCCTCAGGTCTATGTTGAATTTATAGGAGGAGGTTTTAGATCCTCCTCTTAAGGGTTTAGATCCTCAAAAGGAGGGATTAGGGTTCCACAAAGGGAGGAAATTTTCTCCATAAACAAAGGGATGAGTCCTAAGTATGTAGAGGCTCGAGGCCTTTTGGTGGAGAATTTTTCCTCCAACAAGGCTTCTAGAAATTAATTTTTATTTTTACTCACGTTAAATTATTTGCGTAGTTTTCAGTGGAAGACAGAGCACACATTTGTGTAGACCTCAATAGTAAAAGTTATGATTGCGTAGATATTGTCTAGGAAACTATATGCAAGTGCCTAAAAGTAGGTTTCTTGAGAAATCCAATCCAATATTCTTGTTGTATTTGGGATTATTTTTCTTCTAACATTGTAGGGGAATGCTTGTGACACTTTCATCATATAGCGAGAGATACAGATTGGCGGTCATTTGCCTAATGGTGAAAAAATGATGTGTAACAGGATCCCATTGTGTAGTAAATGATGTCCTTAATTTAGTAATTTAGTGTAATTTAATGATGATAATTCATATCATTTAGTAATTTAGTGTAATTTAATGATGATAATTCATATCATTTCCATATAAATAAATAAATAAATTGTAATTTCACAAATTTTGACTTTACATACCGGATCCATTTTCAAATAACTAATTACATATAACAATTTTGGAAACCATGACATATAATTTAAAACTATAAGTATTTTAATCACGAATATATCATATAGATATATTGTTCAAATTTCAAATACCTATTTGTATATTACAATTTCAATGATTCTAACTTATAATTAAAAAATGTTCTTGATATTGCACACTGAAACACAATATTTTTTTTCTACATGTTTAGCTTTTTCCATGCACTTACAAGGATGTTGACATCTTGATGCACCCCATGATGAATCCTTGACATGTGGTGTACCATGTTTAACACGATTTCAATGTATATTGGTCCAAACCCTCTTAACCATAGGCTTTAATGGTTATGGGGGTCAAATATAGAGCTCCAAATTTGGAAATGGATGCAAATTATTCTTGCTAATGTAAATAGGCAAGTGATAAATCTCCACAATGATAGTTCATTAAGAAATTAAAAAAATACATATATAGTAACATAATTTGGGTATGAGGTATTTGGTCTCGGTAATAAAAATATAAATTAATTATATATTCTATGTAATATTTTACATAATTCCAAAGGATTAGTTTAACATTATCCCCTTTAATACAAAGGGACATCTGGCATGCCAAGTAACATTCTAAAATTTTCAAGCTTTTCACGGCCCAATGATTTAGTGAAGATATCAACAATTTGTTCTAAAGCTGAACAATGTGTCATAGGAATAAATTTGGCCTCTACATAATGTCGAATCAAATGATATTTGGTGTTGATGTGTTTTCTTTAATCATGGAACTTAGTATTCTTTTCCAATTGTATTGCAAAATAATTGTCGATGATTAAATGATTTGAACTCATTTTTTTTCTCCTACAAATACTCAAGTACTTTCCAAAGCCAAATTATTTCTTTTGTAGATTGAGCTGCCACAACATATTCAACTTAAGTGGTTGAATCAACATGAAAATATTTCTTTCATGATCTCCAGGTGATTGATGTTGATCCAGGGTTCATCAAATAACCAAAGGTAGATCTACTCCATGCTCTTTATCTCCATCAAAATCAAAATCATAATAACCTGTGAAATGGAAGTCTACAACTTTGGAATAATTGATGTCGTATGATTTAGTGCCTTTTAAATACTTGAGCACTCATTTTGCTGCAATCCAACGACCCTCACAGGACTGATGCATAAAATTGGAAATTATTCCTATAACAAAATAAATGTCAAGACAAGTGGTGAAAATAAAATTTAAACCTTTAACAAGTTACCTGTTATTTGCTGGATCTTCAAAAATACCACCTTAATTTGAAGTATGATTCAAATTATGCTCCATTGGAGTAGAAGTAAGGTTACAATATTGCATTCCAAACTTGTTTAATAATTTTCCAATATACTTTTTATGTGAAATAAAAATATGATTGGGTTTATGATCAAATTCAATTCCTAAATAATAATGCAACAAACCCAAATATTTCATGTCAAAAAGCTTTTGTAACTCCCTTTTAACAGATGATCTGTAACTATCATTGTTCTTTGTAATCATCAAATCATTAACATATATAACTAGACATACAACTAATTTTCCAACCTTCTTGACAGAAAGAGTTGCATCATCTAGATCAAAAAGCCTATAATTTAACTTGAGAGGGTGTTCAGTTAATTTTTCACACCATGCATGGGATGCTTGTTTTAGGCCATATAATTATTTTACAAATTTGCATACCTTATGTTATTTAACTTTAACAACAAAACCCTATTGTTGAAACATATAAACATCCTCTTTCAAATTACCATTCAAAAAGTTTGTCTTTACATCCATATGATGTATCTTCCATCCCTTTTGAGCTACAATAGAAAACAAAGTTCTAATAGTGCCCCATTTTAATATAGGAGCAAATGTCTCTGTGTAATATACACCTTCTTTTTGAGCATATAATTTTGATACAAGTCTGGATTTATATTTTATCAAGTGAACCATCTACTCTATATTTAATTTTATACACCCATTTACAAGCAATAGGTTTGATGCCAGTAGGAGGATATACTAACCTCCAAGTCCCATTTTTAATGAGAAAATCATATTCCTTTTTCATTCATCTTTCCATTCATCATAATCAAAAACTTCTTCAAAATAATTAGGTTCATTAATCACAGAAAAATTGAATTCACAGTTGCCTGAACTTGATGCATTCTCTCCTCTATTTTTCCTACAATAGCTTCATGTTTCATACTCATCATATTTTCTTGTTTTTTTTTTTTACATGTTTTGATATGCGTATAAGTGGTTTTGTTGGTTGTTGTTGCTCATCCTGAAGATCATACTCTTCAAGAACACTTTCTAACCATGCAGAAATACTATTTCCATCCAATATTTCTTCAACAAAAATATTTTCATCAACCAACGTTAAAGATGGAGAATTAATCAATGGAAAAGAACAGACTGATATAGAATGGGAACCCCCCCTTAAATATGGAAAATTAATCAATGGAAATACAAATAATGATATAGAATGGGAACCCCACCGCCCCTGCCCCCCCCCCCCCCTTCAGCATGTCGAACATCATTATCATATTCAAAATACAAATTTTTGGATGTAAATTTATCCAAATGGACTAGTTACCAATTAACAATGGAAATATCCTTATATGACTCAAGAAAATCACATCTCTTGAAAGAATAAATTTCTTGTTTTCTTCGTCATATAACCTGTAAGCTCTTGAAGTATTAGAATATCCCAAAAAAATGCATTTTCTACTTTTGTAACTCAACTTATTTCTCTATTGTTTAGAAATTAAAGCATAACATGGAGATCCAAAAAATATGAAATGTTGAATAACTAGAAGTCTATTGTACCACATTTAATAAGGAAACTTGTTATTGATGATGGAATAAGGACAACTATTTCTAATGTAGGCTACATAAAGTATTGCTTCTCCCCAAAACATTAATTTCACATTTCAAAAAAAATCATTGATCCAACCATGTGAAGTAACGTCTTGTCTATACGTTTTGTAACAAAAAAAAATAATTGGATAATAAGGTATAGTTGTATGATGTTTAATTCCATTGTCTTTTAAATATTTCTCAAAAACATGAGTAGTATATTCACCATCGTTGTGAGTTCTTAGAATACCAATGTCCAACTAAGTTTCATTTTTTACAATTAAATGAAAAGCTTTAAAATTTTCAAATGCTTGTGATTTGTATTTTAACAAATAAACCAAACACATCCTCAAGTAATCATCAATAAAGGTCAGCATACATTTATTACCATTTGCAGTTGCAACATACATGGGTCCACATAAATCAGAGTGTATGAGGCCCAATTTTCTGGAAGCTCTAGAAGTAGAAATTTGAAAAGATTGTTTATTGTGCTTCCCCAAAACACAAACATTACATGGAGTAAGTTTTCTTGGAATTGTTGAAAGCCCCTTAATTCCCTGTTGTCTCATAATTCTTATACTGCCATAATTGATATGACCAAAATATGTGTGTCATAATAAACTATAAGACAAAGCATCATTTTGGTGAGTGGAATGAACAAAATTATTTAATGCAATAGATTACGTGTCATTCAATTTCAAAATATTATCTTCTTCAACACCATCCATGACAACTTCTTCATCATATGCTCTATGTATCTCAATAATACCATCAAATATATGTATTCAATTCCCTTGTTGTTTGATTTGTATAAGAGAAATTAAATTTATTTGAAACTAAGGACTATAAAGAGCATCATTCATAATATAATCTACAACTATTGGTATTTTTAAAAAATTAGATCCAATTATTGAAGGCTCAATTTGTGACTTGTCAGCAAAATAAACTACTCCATAAATATTCTCATTGAATGTTTCAAAAAAATATCTCCTAAATTTCATATGATAAGTGGATCCTATATCTAAAATCGAAATATCTTTCCATGAAGAAAATATAGTACTAAAAACATCGTTAATGCTGAAATTACAATGAGAAACAATGTGATGAGAAGACTTAGATGGTTTTCCTTTATTTGGAGGTGTTTTTTCTTTCTTTTCATTAGTATGTTCTCTCCTTTCAATGGTATTCTCCCAAAGAATTCTACAATTAACAACATTATGAATAAATTTTCCACATCTATAACATTTGATATTTGTTTATCATTTTGAAAATTCTTTTGCTTTTCACCTTGTTTTCTATCACCATGATTATTATTACCCCCTACCTCTAAAATTTCTTGTACCACGATCTTTACCACTCTTGTTATTTCTGGTAGAGTCTCATTTAGATTTTTCTTCCTTTTTTTCAAGGCATAAATTCTCAACATTCGGATTGGAGAGTGGCTCTTTCTTTCCAAAAGTATTTCTCTTTAAGAAATTTTTCCTTCTAGTTTTTCAAAGTCTATATCTTTCATTTGTCCACTAGCTTGAAGAGTTTGCAAGTAGTTTTAATAAGTAGGATACAAATTCTTAATAAATGCATTGAGTTTTAAAACAAATTTAACTCCAGTGGAATCAATATCATGAAAATTTTCTCTAATTTCTTATGCTAACCTAATGGGTTCATTATCTTTTAAGCGCAAATTAAATAATCTCATAAAAAATTGAATGATCTCTAGTTATGAGTGGGTGTCAAAAAGTTATTTAACTTCTTTAGTGTTGCAAAGGTTGTAGAACTAGAAAGAATGTGTGTGCTTACCTCTTTTTTTATTGAATAAGGGATCAAAGAATATTGTTTATTGTCCTTATTTTTTCCAAAAAATAAAATAAATAATTCATCATCAGGTGGCTTGAGTTCAACGTTTTTTCCATCTTTTCCTTTCTTTCCTTCATAGATTCATTGCCATGAATAGTTTAAAATAATTTTAATTTTAATTTTTCGAAGCCACTCATGGTAGCTTCCTTTCCACTGAGAAAAACTCCAACAATAGAGATCAAAGAATGTTGTTGGGTGTGGAGCCTAATTATCATCCCAATTTAAAGGTCTTTGTTTCAGTAGGATGTATACCCGAGGAAGACTATACACCCCTCCACATGGGGGAGACTTTACCCCCCTACGGGAATTCGGGGTAGGGGGGCAACCCCCCCGGCTAGGGGGTCAGGGGGCAGTGCCCCCGAAGCTAAAAATAGATGTAAATTTTCCTTGTAAAATATTTTAATTTCATAGTCAATCTAGGATGTTCATTAGGTGGATGATCTGACGGTAGAAGTTATGTTTAATTTAGGGTTTTTTTTCTCTAGAATGCAACTCCTATGTTGTATGAGGGAATTGTTTTGCAACCATGTGTTGAGAGTTTATTTTGAGCGAGAAAGAGAAAGGGGGAATGTGTGAGAGAGTAGAATATATTACAGTGGATTTGTTGTAGGTTGTGTCTCTTTATTTTGCGAGATAATATAAAGGAAGGACTGGTTGTTTCTCTGTTGACATAGCCCAAGCTAGATGAACCACATATATCTGTGTCTCTCTTGTTTCATATGTTTTCTATGTTTGTATAATTTCGACACATTTTTATGTGTTCCATTTCTCTGAAATATATATTTTTCTAACAACTGGTATCAGATCCGAAGGTCTATTTGGCTCATAAACACGCAGGTAAGAAGGGTTCCTGGTTTGAGTGGGAGCAATGGCGAAAGATGGTAGGTTTAGGGTCGAGAAATTTAAGAGCCAAAACTACCCACTATGGAAGATGCATATGGAATATTATCTGGATCATAAAGATCTATACCTACCATTAAGAAGAAAAATAAAAAAGTCATCGAGTATGACAGACACGGAATGAGAGATTCTCAATAGAAAGGCACTTCGAAAAATATGGTTATGCCTCATGGAATTGGTAGCCTTCAATATTTCCTAGGAAATGAAAACAAATGGTTTAATGATGGTATTGGCCAGACTATATGAAAAACCCTTAGCCTAAAATAAGTTATTTAATATGAAGCGTTTATTTAAAATGAAGATGTTGGAAGGTGGATCTGTTGCTGACCATTTAAATGAATTTAATACGGTTACCAACCAGTTAAATTTTGTAGGGGTAAAATTTGATGATAAATTTAGGGCTCTGTTATTTCTATGCCCATTGCCATAAATTTGAAATCTTTTAGTTATGGCCATTAGTAACTTTGTCTCTCGATCTAGTACTTTAAAGTTTGACGATGTTGTCAGTGCTATCCTTATCAATGAAATACAACATAATGCTTTGTGTTAACGTAAGGAGTCACTCCTTGACTGTAAAAGAGTAAGCCTTACACATCATATTCCTTTCAAAGAAAAATATTTTGGATGGTGGGATGGATTCTTAAAGAGTTTGAAATGATTTCAACTCTTTTAGACCTTCATCCATTTGGCAAGATGTGGAAAGTATAAATTTTATGGACAAGTTTGTAGCATAGGGGAGAATATTGCGACAAATGAAAGGTGACAGATAGCTGGTACTCAGTCTAAGAAATAATCATATCCTAAATCAATCACACAACTATAAGAGTTGCCTTTTATATAAAATTTGGTTTTTATGTAAAGGAAACAACATTTAGAAATAATAATACATGCATAAATAATCTCATAAATCCTTCATGAAACCTTCACTAGCATGCTCTACACAACATATAGATGACACTGAACAATAGATACTTAACTATTAGATCCTCTAAAAATGCTCTTACTCATACTTGCTAGATGTTGCAACTCATAAATTAGATGAATAAAACAACAAGAGAAACACACCATACATTAGATTGTCCTTGAAACACAAAGTCCTCCAGCATGAAGTACAAAACAGAGTATTTACAAACGATATTTATAGAGAGAGGCACCAACGCCATCTCACCTAAAAATAAGGATCCACTCTTCCTCTCATTACATAGGAGTTATAGCATATTAAAGGCATGTCCTATATAAATATAACTAACAAGAAAAATGAAGATAGGAAGAAAAATCCTATTCGAAATGTGCTATTGAGTGTGCTGGCAACCTGTCTACTTTTTTGTTGATCTGTCTCTACATGATCTTGGTTCTTTAAAACCCATTTAGCTTCATTAAATGTGTCATTTAAAAACCTCAAAACCACTTATCAACCATTACTTGACATGTCCATATCATTAGGAGTCCTTATCATCCTTGGAATAGCTCGAAAATTCGGCTGACAACTGTCAAAAATCATTAAAAACAAACGCTACCAGAACTTCCAGTAAAAACCTGTAACTGCGCAAAAAACTGTAATGCTACCAGAAATTTCAGTAGCGCTCTGTTTCCTTTTCAAAAATGCACAACATGATATTTGAAAATTTCTGTGTAGATTAAAACATTATGAAAATTGACTTGTTCCAAAATATAACTAATAGGAAATATGATACTTCATTGGGACATCCTTTTACCTCTCCTCCATATGAGCTGCAACTTCTACAAGCTTGTCTAAATATGTTTTACTTTCAATTGTTGATTGTAACCTTGTAGTCCTGGTGGCTGTCTTTTTTGCAATGGCCTTTTTCTCTTCTGAGTTATTCTGGATTTTTCTTCTCTTGGAGGTTCCTGTTTTCAAGCATGAAGGATATTTACCCTTTCCTTTCTTCTTGAACCCACTAGATTCTGCAATTGAAAGAGTTGTAGTCTGTAACCCTTCAGATTTACTCTCCACATCTATAACTTATGTCATCAAGCTTGGGTTATGTAGGGCTTTGGATCTCAACTTGAATTTGTTGCTAGCTCTTGTGTGTCTTTTCCTTCTACTAAAAACCTATCCTGCATCCTTTTGTCTTTTCCTACTGCTAAAAACATATCCTTCATCCTTCAAGAGCTCTTCATATGATTTGGTTGGTTGATAATCCTTATGAACCTTATGCTGAATGTTTTCTACCAGAACTTCCAACAACACCTGTTCTTTTGATTTTTTTGTAGCTACAGTCTTTCCTTTCTGCCCTCTAGCATATACCTTTGGAAAAGGAGAAACAAGAGGCACAATATTCATTTATTTGGGCTTGTTAATAGATGAACCTTCTCCTTTTTCGAACTTCTCTTAAACTTTGGTTGGGGGAGTATTTTCCTTTTCGTTGTTTTCCTTAGCCTTCTTGTAGATATTTACCTTCTTTGCTTCTCTTTTAGTCCTTTTACCAATTGATGAAGTAGTTGGTTTCTAAATTTCTTCCTTATGCTCAGAAGGTTGAGAATGTTGTTGTGAGGCTATAGGTTGCTGAGCAGGAATGTTTTGTGTAGGTGCAGATTGGCCTTCCCTATAAAATAGGAAATGCTCCCAAGGCTGGTTTCTTCTTTTGATTTCTTCAACAATCAGCACATTAATAAGAGCTTGATGGTATGTTATAATCTGAAGTTGTTGCATGGGTTTGTATTCTAGCTGAAATCTTAGTCAATATTTTCAGCAGGAAGAAAGGTGGGTTGAGGGTCTTCATACCTACAAGGTGAAACAAAAATCTCATGTGATACAAAAATACAATAGTATACCTCCTCTCACAAGTAATATATATCTTAATGATCTTGACAATTTCAGCTCATTCATTCTTGAGATAACTACTAGGAATCCCTTTAGCCCATTTAGGATCTCTATATTCATCCTTGATGAAGTTGTTTAGGTCTCCTCTAGTAATAACTTGGTTTTTGAACCATTTCTTTCCTTCCTGAGGGAGGTGGCAAGATTCAACAATGGATTATGTTGATACATGCAGTTTGAGGCCATAAACATTTTCTTCTTGTCCATCGAATGAGAGGGAAAATTATTTGGCTACTCCTATATGAGAGCTTCCTAACCTTGAGAAAAATGGGTAACCTAGCCTGTACAAAAAATCTCCTCACATTCGGTTTGGAAACTATTAAATCATCCCCTTAAGGTTCAATACGCTTAAGTTTTCCTCGTTTAGTCATCTGAGCAAAAATGAAGGCTATCAGTTAGATCAGAAAGGTGTCAAGATTAGAAAAACTAACTTAACACATGTTTATGAATCCTCAAAGTAAACTGTCTGAAAACTCAGTCTCCTCTACAAGATGCTCACTAGAACTACTTACTCACCAACAATCGAATTTGAAAACTAATTTATTTCCTTTTCTTTCGGTAATTTTAAGTGATATGTTGGTTCATTTTTCCATGTAAAAGATATTTTCATAATGGAGGTATCTATAACCGTAGATCGCATCTCGTGATCTTCACAATTATCTTTTAGTTATCTAATTTGTTTTAGATTCTCTACAACAGGTGGCTCGAGCTCAACGGTGTTTGAGTTGGCAGTCACCTCCATAACATTATTTATGGTAGGCCTAAAATTCTGGCAATGCTCATGCATGATTAACCAATTGGTCACCACATTAAATCATATATACACAATTAATTTTGATAATAAATATGTCCATATCATTAGGAGTCCTTATCATCCTTGGACTAGCTCGAAAATTCGGTTGAAAACTGTCAAAAATCATTAAAAACAAACGCTACCAGAACTTCCAGTAAAAACTTGTAACTGTGCAAAAAACTGTAATGCTACCAGAAATTTTGGTAGCGCTCTGTTTCCTTTTCAAAAATGCACAACATGATATTTGAAAAATTCTGTGCAGATTAAAACATTATGAAAATTGACTTGTTCCAAAATATAACTAATAGGAAATATGATACTTCATTGGGACATCCTTTTACCTCTCCTCCATATGAGCTGCAACTTCTGAAAGCTTGTCTAAATATGTTTTACTTTCAATTGTTGATTGTAACCTTGTAATCCTGGTGGTTGTCTTTTTTGTAATGGCCTTTTTCTCTTCTGAGTTCTTCTGGATTTTTCTTCTCTTGGAGGTTCCTGTTTTCTGGCATGAAGGAGATTTACCCTTTCCTTTCTTCTTGAACCCACTAGATTCTGCAATTGAAAGAGTTGTAGTCTGTAACCCTTCATATTTACTCTCCACATCTATAACTTCTGTCATCAAGCTTGGGTTATGTAGGGCTTTGGATCTCAACTTGAATTTGTTGCTAGCTCTTGTGTGTCTTTTCCTTCTACTAAAAACCTATCCTGCATCCTTTTTTCTTTTCCTACTGCTAAAAACATATCCTTCATCCTTCAGGAACTCTTCATATGATTTGGTTGGTTGATAATCCTTATGAACCTTATGCTGAATGTTTTCTACAAGAACTTCCAACAACACCTGTTCTTTTGATTTTTTTGTAGCTACAGTATTTCCTTTCTTCCCTCTAGCATATACCTTTGGAAAAGGAGAAACAAGAGGCACAATATTCATTTATTTGGGCTTGTTAATAGATAAACCTTATCCTTTTTCGAACTTCTCTTAAACTTTGGTTGGGGGAGTATTTTCCTTTTCGTTGTTGTCCTTAGCCTTCTTGTAGATATTTACCTTCTTTGCTTCTCTTTTAGTCCTTTTACCAATTGATGAAGTAGTTGGTTTCTAAATTTCTTCCTTCTGCTCAGAAGGTTGAGAATGTTGTTGTGAGGCTATAGGTTGTTGAGCACGAATGTTTTGTGTAGGTGCAGATTGGCCTGCCCTATAAAATAGGAAATGCTCCCAAGGCTGGTTTCTTCTTTTGAGTTCTTCAACAATCAGCACATTGATAAGAGCTTGATGGTATATGTTATAATCTGAAGTTGTTGCATGGGTTTTTATTCTAGCTGAAATCTTAGTCAATATTTTCAGTAGGAAGAAAGGTGGGTTGAGGGTCTTCATACCTGCAAAGTGAAACAAAAAGCTCATGTGATACAAAAATACAATAGTATACCTCCTCTCACAAGTAATATATATCTTAATGATCTTGACAATTTCAGCTCATTCATTCTTGAGATAACTACTAGGAATCCCTTTAGCCCATTTAGGATCTCTATATTCATCCTTGATGAAGCTGTTTAGGTCTCCTCTAGTAATAACTTGGTTTTTGAACCATTTCTCTCCTTCCTGAGGGAGGTGGAAAGATTCAACAATGGATTATGTTGATACATGCAGTTTGAGGCCATAAACATTTTCTTCTTGTCCATCGAATGAGAGGGAAAATTATTTGGCTACTCCTATATGAGAGCTTCCTAACCTTGAGAAAAATGGGTAACCTAGCCTGTACAAAGAATCTCCTCACATTCGGTTTGGAATCTATTAAATCAGCCCCTTAAGGTTCAATACGCTTAAGTTTTCCTCGTTTAGTCATCTGAGCAAAAATGAAGGCTGTCAGTTAGATCAGAAAGGTGTCAAGATTATAAAAACTAACTTAACACATGTTTATGAATCCTCAAAGTAAACTGTCTGAAAACTCAGTCTCCTCTACAAGATGCTCACTAGAACTGCTTACTCACCAACAATCAAATTTGAAAACTAATTTATTTCCTTTTCTTTCGGTAATTTTAAGTGATATGTTGGTTCATTTTTCCATGTAAAAGATATTTTCATAATGGAGGTATCTAGAACCGTAGACCACACCTCGTGATCTTCATAATTATCTTTTAGTTATCTAATTTGTTTTAGATTCTCTACAACAGGTGGCTCGAGCTCAACGGTGTTTGAGTTGGCAGTCACCTCCATCACATTATTTATGGTAGGCCTAAAATTATGGCAATGCTCATGCATGATTAACCAATTGGTCACCACATTAAATCATATATACACAATTAATTTTGATAATAAATATGTACCTTTTACATGTGTGCACAACGACCTAGGCTGACAGTCAGAACAAACAATAGTTGGTCTTCATAACTCCACATTGACACCTAACTCTTCGACATATGACCACTACTAACTCGAAATCATTCAAACGTATAACCTTTTCTATCACGTGACATGGCTCATGATTAAAAATATTTAAACCTTAGTTGATATCGGGACATGTGGCTAACTATAAAGCGGGTGCCCATTTTTTTTTCTTCTAAATAGGGGAAGTTACTGAAATTTCCGGTAGCATCAGGTAAAGGAAAAATAGGCATAAAACAAAGGTAAAACAGGCTGTCCAACAAGGTTAAAACAGATGCTACCAGAACTTCCGAGAACCTTCCAATTTTTTTTTGAAATTTACAATATTTTTATTCTAAAATTAAAACGAATTTAAAACACACTCATGACTAAGCATAGAACTGTGATAACATTGGCTCGATAGGGGATAAAACTCTCCCTGCGAGGCTCTAAGAATATTTTACAGTTTTAGTGCCTTGTCATTGGGTTCTGGAGTCTTATTATGAAACACACTATTATTTATAGTGAATTTATGCCACCAACAACCTTAGTAAAAAAAGGTTTTTAGGAAGCGTCCATTAAATGGGCCTCCAAATAGTTTTGTCCCATCAAGATGTTGCAAATCAAAATTAGTGTTCTACAAAATATTGGAGATTCTTAAAGGACCAAGCCATAAAGCATAAAATTTGGAATGATTATCTAGGTCTTGATGTTGTGCATCCCATTTCAACACCACATCTTCAATTTGAAAATCTTCCTTTTTAGTCCCTTTATCAAAGACTTTTTTTACATCTTGTTGATATTTTCTTACCAAATCATATTGCTATTCTTGCTTTTTCTGCACTTCTATGATCTGATAAATTCTTCTAGTCATGTCATTTGGTTCAGCTTCATGATCTTGCAGAAATTTAGCTGCAAGAATGGCTAAGTGGACTGGAAAAATAGCCTCAGTTCCATAAACCATTTGAAAGGGTGATGTATTAATAGATTTTTTTTATTTTCACCTTGTCAGCCCATAAAGAAAATTTTACTTTGGAGTCCCATGATTTCTTGTTTTGCTCCAATAGCTTGGTGATGATTATTACCAAACTTTTGTAAGATGATTTAGCCAAACCATTCCCTTGTGGACAGTAATTTGTAGAGTGAGTAAGTTGAATACCATAATATTCACTGAAATTTACCAATGTTGTAGCTTTAAAAGCAGCTACATTATCTGCTACTAGCGTTGATGGACATCAAAATCTGGTTATGATTCCCTCCAGAAAGCTAATGATGACTTTGTGAGTATTTTTCCTGGTAGGTATTTCTTCAATCCACTTGGTGAAGTAATCAGTTGAAACAAGAATCCAACAATGTTGTCCACTTGAAGGTGGATGAATTTCCCCATTGAAATCCAATCCCCATTGTTGGAAAGGTGCATAAACAAATATGGGATTTAGAGGCAAAGATTTCAAATGTTTTTTACCAGTGAACTTCTGACATTTTTTACATGCTCTCGCTGCAACACACACATCAGAAAATAAGTTAGGCCAAAAATAGTCAGCTCTCAGTATTTTGTATGCAATATTTCTCCAATAATGATGACCTCCACAAACACTACTATGCATATCAAACATAACCTTCTGAGACTCATCTGGTTCGATGCACCTCAAAAAAACTCATGTAGGATCTTTCCAATATAAACAGTTATCCTTGATGCAAAATTTAATGGTTTTCGTCTTCAAAGATATCACTATGCCTTTATCAAAATTTGGAGGAGGTTTAAAATGCTACAGAAAATAAATGATATCCTTATACCATATGCACTCAATAAGTTTTACATCTACTTCCATGATGTCAATAGGCTCTGAAATTTCCCTTTCTAGATTTTCATCCATGAAATACAAGCCCAAAACTCTACAATTTTCTTCAGCTAGTAGTTTGGCTAATCCTTGACCTTTGATTAGTTTGGTAGGATTTATCTCTAAATCAAATTCAAGAACTTTAGTCACTCACTTACTTATTTTTCCATCAATATCAGGCTGAAATAATATTTCTCTAACAACATATGAAAGTACATAGGCAATAATTTGAACATGCAGAATACAAACTCTAAAAGCCTTTAGATCTTTAACTAATGCATAGGAATTCCAACATTTCATACTTCAATTCTGCATCTCTAAGCGCTCTGCTGAAAAATTCTATGGGGGCTTCCTTATTTTCTACATCTTTTTGTAATAAAACAACAACAATAGTATCTTTAGAGACAAATGAGAAGATTAAGAAAGGATTTGAGTATTCAGGGCTTACCAACTGAGGTGGTTCAATGATAGCTTTTTTTATCATCTCAAATGAATTTCTGGCTTCAAATGTCCACTTTACTTCTTTGTACTTCTTTAGCATACAAATAATATGCTTGACTACTTCAACAAAGTTGGGAATGAATCTTCTTAAAAAATTGATCTTACCAAGGAAATATTGAATCTCTTTCTTGGATCTTGGAAGTGTTAAGGCCTAAATTGCAATCACCCTTTTGGGATCAATTCTAACTCCATCTTTAGAAACTATGTGATCCAACATCTTACCTTCTTTAAGATGAAATGAGACTTATTTGGATTCAATGATATACCATATTTTCTGCATTTAACAAATACTTGTCTCAATTGTTGAAGGTGCTCTTGATCTGAAGCTGAAAAAAAAAAGTAATATCATCCAAATAGATGACCAAGAATTTGTCTTTTTCTCCAATGAATGGAAAATCCATAGCATGTTGGAATGTAGCTCCATCATTCATAAGCCCAAATTTCATCTTTTCATACATGAATGTTCCCAAATGAGTAGTGAATGTTGTCTTCTCTCAATCTTCCAACCAAACAAATACTTGGTTGTACCCAGAGAACCCATCTAACATGGAAATTATGTCTGACCTGGTTAGTTTTTCAAAAATATGCTCCATATTTGGCAATGGTGGAGCATTTGTTAAGATTCTTGAAATATGCACATAATATGACTGCACCACTCTTATTTCTTACTGGAACTAGATTAGCAACCCAATCTGAGTATCTCAATGGAATGATGATTTTAGCATCCAAAAGTTTCTTCACTTCCTTCTCCATCACAGGTAACAGTAGTGGATCGATTTGTCTCAATTTTTGTTGGAATGGCTTAGTACCATATTTTAATGGTATTTTATGCTCAATGATAGTTGTGTCATATATCTTAAGATCCTCATATTTCAAGGAAAAAACATCAACAAATTCACAAAACAGGTTGTGGTATTCAATCTTTATTTCTTCTGATAAAGCTTTTGACAACTTAACATACCTTAGCTCTAGTTCTGTATGCAAATTGTGATCTTCCAGTTCTACATCTGCTTTAGCTAACTATGGTTTAACTGAAACATCATTGTGATAAAAAATCTTCTCAAGTGGGATTAACCGCTTGGGAATATGATTGGTAGGCAGTTTTATGATAGACTGATCAATCATTTTTTTTTCAAATTTTTGGTATCTTGATAATTAGCATTATCCTTCATGAGATCTTTATCCTAATCAATGTTTAGGACAAAAAATTCTTCAGCAGCTTCAATGAATCTTCTATTCTCTTGGTCATCCTAAAAAATTTCCAATGTTTTATATTATCAAGAATGCTAGGTCTAAACCTAACTTTCACTTCATATTTCATATTTATTGGTATTCGAATCTTGAATGAGCTTTCTGAAATAGAAAATGAATCATCCAAAATATTACTTTCTCTTGGAACAAAAGAAATGTTAAAGGCCAGTCTTCTATATTGCTCCATACTACATTCTGGTAATCTCTGAGTCTGGGATGTTTAGTTTGATAAACATTTTTGATCTGCTGAATAATAAGTTTAGCATCTCCAAAAACAAAAATATCTGAAATATTCATGTCTTTTGTTGTTTTTAAACCAATTAAAAGAGATTCATATTCAACCACATTGTTAGTTGCTTCAAATTCATGTTTGAAAGAAAAAGTGGAGCTCTCTTTCAAAGAGGAAATGAGAACTATTCCTGCACCAACTCCTTCTCTAGAACATGAGCCATCAAAATACATTTTCCACACCTGAGAACCCTCATGACTGATTTTATTTTCAATAGGCTTCAAAATATGAAAACTTTCTGTAGGCAGGGCATAATTATCCATATGTAAAATGCTTGAACCCATATCAGTTGTTCCAGCATAAATCGGATGATTAGTGGGGTCTTTGTTGTCACTCATGATATATGTTAGCTGAGATTCTCTATAAATTCTTCTTTGTTCTCTGCCAAAAATAGAGACAATAGCATAAGTGAAATCCATTTGCAAAGTTCCTCCCAACCTTCTAATCCATGACATAGAAAGTAACATACCAAATATAGGAGGAATGTCAGACACAACAATATCCATTACCATCCCTCTCATGGGTAACTGAAAGAGGCTAAATTCATGGTCTTTGATGACACCAAGGCATTGGAATTTATAGGAATCAAAAGACTAGAGATTTCGGTATTCTCTAGTTACTTCTAGACCTAGTTCATCCATGACTACCCTAGGCATTAAATTATGTGAGGCTCCATAGTCGATTAGACAATTATGCAGGATATTATCATGAATATTCAGAGATATATAGAAGGGAGGAGTAGAGTAATCTTTGTCTTCTACCAATGGACCTAAAATAATAGTGGGTTTGTCATCTTGAAGGTTAAGAAAATCAGAGGCTACTTCAGTGGGTGGAGGCAGAAGAGATTTCATAAAATTCTTTTTGAAATCATCATTTTTCATGAGTTCTATAAGAGGAACATGAATCTTAATCTATTGTATTTCATTTTAAAAATTGAAAGCATGGGACAACTTGTGACCAATTTTTACCTCGAGTGAAGGAGGTTAGCTTCTTATAGCTTGCTTGGTTCAGCCACTTGATTTTCTACTGGAATTTTAACTATATCCTTATTCTTCTTTGGTTGTGCAACTGTCTTGGAGTTATCATCAATATTATATGATCTAAGATTTTATATACTTTGATAATCAACTGAAATAAGGGAATGATCAAAACTCACTTCATTATTCTGAGTATATGACATGAAGTATTTATACTCTATTTGTGTAAGATGAATTAACCATTCTTTATCTCTTAGAAAATTGATATCAACACCTTTCTCCAACCCTTCAGCTTCCTCTTCATCTTCAAACATAACATTCTGCAAAGGGTGCTGCACTTTTTGATCATCGACATATATTATTTCTCGCTACAAGATTTGAGGAGCATTAGGTCTTCTAAACTTCTACCTATTAGGCTGATCAAATGAAACATTTCTAGTAGTAGCTAGTCTTGCTTCCATCTTGAGCTTGGACATCTCAGTGCTCAATGACTTGACCATCTTGGTCAGCTCATCTAGCTTAGTATCTATGTTAGAAGTTCCTGAAGATGAAAATTTAACCTTTTTCTTCCTTTTCTCTCTATCAATCCCTCCTATGAGCCTATCAGTCATTAATAAATTTGATTATACCTCCAGTGCATTGTCTTGCAATAATTTTAGTGTTGTAGATATTATTTCTCTCAATAATAAACAAAAATCAGCATCAAAGGCACCAACATAAGTGATTTTGCATGAAGTTTCAGTAGGATTTATTTTAGTAGGTATTTTTCTATACATCTTATTAAATATCTTAGAAAAATCAGAAACTGATTCGCCTTCTTTTCTTTTGATTGCACCAAATTCAGTGATATAATACATAAAATCTTTCTTATCACCCAATTTCCTTAAAAATGTCTCATCAAGGGTTTCAATTCCAGTGATGCTACCGGCTTGCAAAGATTTGAACCATTTCCTTGTTGGAAATATTGTCATTGATGGCAAAGAAGGCAACAGATGCAGAGATAGGCAAAGAACAATAGCAGAAGATAGCAAGTAATATTTACAGAGAGCAGTTGAGGTAGAGGTCGAGCAGCAGAGGCAGCGAATATAGAGGAAGAGATGAAACTGTTGAGCAGTAGAGGCACAACGAAGGCAAAGGAAGAAAGGCAGAGGAAACAGATGAAAAGGTCGAGCAGTAGAGGCACAGTGAAGGCAGAGGTAGAAAGGCAGAGGTAGAGGCAGAGCCGTTATCAAACAGCATCAAGATGAAAAGGTTGAGATGAAAGGAGCAGTAGAGGTAGAGGCACAGCAAAGGCAGAGGCAAAGATGAAATGGTCGAACAACAGAGGCAGAGATAGAGCGAGTAGAAAATTCTGAGAATCGCTACCCCAGCTGGAGAACACACTATAGAAAATTTTGAGAATCTTTACCCCAGTCGGAAGATACACTAAAGGCTGAAGCAGAAAAGTACACATACATATATATATATATATATATATATATATATATATATATATATATATATATATAACACTTTATATAAGTATAGTGGGACACCCCCCCTTCATAAAATTCCGAGAATCGCTACCCCAGCTGGAGGATATACTAAAGACGGAAGCGGAAGCTTATATATATATGCAGTGAGATACATATGATGCGCCTTATATATATATATATATATATATATATATATATATATATATATATATATATATATATATATATATATATATATATATATATATATATATATATATATATCTATATATATATATATATATATATATATATATATATATATATATATATATATATATAAAGGTCCAAAGCATATACATTTTATATGTAGCGTGAGATCTAAAGAACCAAAGGTTCTATCAAAAGAAAAAGCCTTATATGGTGGGACCCTCATCAATCGCATCGGAAAAAGGTTGCCAGCGGATCATATGCAACTAAAAGTTGTGATTGCGATTGAAGCCTGGACCCGATGGGCGTATAAACTGTGATTAACACGTATTTTAATTCCAGCCTAATCGCATCGGAGCATCGGAGTATAGGCATATCGGAACATCCAACCAAAAGTTGCGATTGTGATTGAAGCTCGGACCCAATGGGCGTATAAACTGTTATTAACATGTATTTGAATTCCGGCCTAATCGCATCAGAGCATCGGAGTATAGGCATATCGAAACATGCAACCAAAAGTTTCGATTGCGATTGAAGCCCGGACCCGATGGGCATATAAACTGCAAATCATACATATTTGAGTTCCAATAAACAGTGATTGATCGAATCGGAGCATCGGAGCATTGTCATGTCGATACATTCAAATGGAAATTGCGATTGCGATCAATCACAATCGGAAGAAGTCGAGGAGTAATGTATAGCATTGAAAAGCATGGCAAGTGGGCCCGGATATATGATATTCTATTGATTAAATGGAATCGACCCCTTATATTAATGTTTATAACGCTTGACTCGGGGAATATGCATACATGGTGATATATTTATATATTGTGCTAAAGTCGAAACTTATAGAAAATGAGGTGCGTGATGGGCATTCGCTAAAGTGAATTCATGGGTCTTTACATTACGTTGGAGAACATACACACACACACACACACACACAGATATATATATATATATATATATATATATATGCAGTGTGGGGCCATCGCATCGGCACGAAGGCTGAGCAGTGGAACATATCAATGAAATTTGTGATTGCGATTAATCACATCGGAACAATCGCAAAGGGTGTAATCGCAATCGGAAATCATTGGAGGAGACTCATCGCATCGGAGCACAAAAAAAAGTTTGAATGGTGGGCCCAAAAGGGCATTTTATATGTTAAACAGGCTTTTACTATTATGCCGAGAGCTGAATTTGTGTTATATATAAAAGGCATTGTTACAGATACATAGTAGTTACACCACAACAGTGCACATATCAAAACGTATTTTTATTATTGTGCCGAGAATCAATTAGCTTGATATAAAAAGCACAGTTACATATGTATGACAGATGGTCATTACCCTGTGACAGTGAATAAGGAAACAAACAGAGCCGAAAGGGACAAAGACACAATCAAAGAAAAGACAAATGCGCAGCGAGCCAAGAGGCTGAATGAGTGAGCTGGAGTTTTCATATTAATTGAATGTAAATTATTTTGTTTTATATTGTTTGTGATGCAAAGGCAAGTATCCAAAGGAAAAAAAAATATCCCACTGAAATGATTGGTACCTACAGTTATATTTTCTGAATGAGCCGATAAAAGAGTTGAGGAGGCAGAAGGCAAAGAGACATGGCTGTCCATTTCGAATTCCCAGCAGAATACAAACAGCCATGAAGCTAGTTTGTATAAAATAGGATAATATCCAAGGGGATAAAGTTACGAAAATAGAGTGAGAGAAGAAGAGAGTGTGCAGCAGAATTGAAGAGAGTTGAAGAAAATAAGAAAGCTGCAAAAGGTGAGAGAGAGTAAGAAGAGAGAATGCAGAGTTTGGAAAATTGAGGCAGAGAAGATTAGGAAGAGAGGAGTAGAAAGAGATGCTATAGAACAGAGCTGATATCTGAGGTAGATCAGCAAACATTTCGATTGATAAATTTAGGAAGTTGGAGCTTCCGTATCAAGTTGAAGCTTGATAGCTGTCAGTTGTAGCTGACTGAGGTTGGAGCCTCCTGTAGGTTGGTGCCTGCAGAAAATTGAAGGGAGTTGGAGCTTCCTTGAAAGTTGTAGCTTGGAGAATTGAGGTTGGTGCCTCCTGTAGGTCGGTGCCTGCGGAAAAACAGTGGTGAGAGGGAGTTGGAGCTTGCCTTTGCATCACAACAATAATAAGATGTGGTTTTCTCCCTTTATGGGTTTCCACTTAAATTTGTTGTCTCTATCTATGTTGTCTGTGTACTGAGATGATTTACCAAATTTTCTTAATGTTTGCTGCTCTCATAATAATTTTGAAGTCACATTAATTTAATACTTGCCACATCATATTAAGACTGTTCATTTACTAAGGTTGATTATAAAAGTAAGTTGTAAATTAGTTGATGAAAAATTTAAAAAGCTCATATATGTGTTAAACTGATTCACCCCCCCCCCCCCTCTCAGTTTAACTAAGAATTAAACAATTGGTATCAGAGCAGGTTCCTTTGTACCAGTTTAACAACTGAAAGGAGATCCTAGGTTCCCAATATGGCTAGTAAAGAAGGATGCTCAACCAATAAAGCCCCTTTTTTCACTGGTGCAAATTATGTTTTCTGGAAAATCAGAATGAGGACATACATAATGTCTCTAGGAATAGAAGTCTGGGCTGCTGTGGAATTAGGATATGCCCCAAAGGATACTGACACAGAGAAAGAAACCAAACAATATTTTGTAGCCAACGCAAAAGCCATTAATGCCATCTTAAATGGATTGTGTGAGGCAGAGTTTATCAAAGTAATGCACAAAGACACTACCAAAGAGATGTGGGATACCCTACAGAATATCCATGAGGGAGACAAGAAGGTAAATACTGCCAAACTTCAAGTCTATAGAACCTAGTTTGAGAACTTAAAAATGAATGATGATGAAGACATTGACAGTTTCTTCCTAAAAGTTGCAGAAACTGTTAACAATATGAAAGCTCTTGGAGAAACCATACCAGAAAATATAATTGTGAAAAAGATTATAAGATCTCTTCCATCCAGTTTTAATCCCAAGGTGTCTGCAATAGAAGAAACAGCTGATTGGGAGACCTTGACCATGAACCAGCTACTTGGAAATTTAACAACATATGAGATGAGGCTCCCACAGAAGAAGCCAAGTATGAGGGATGCAGCCTTTAAAACAGAAAATAAGAAAGAAGAAGAGGAAGACATATGCTCTTGCTTGGATGAAGAAGAGGCAAAATTTGTCAAGAAATTGGATAAAGGCTCAGGTAAATACAAAGGTAAACTTCCTTTCAAATGATTTAACTATGGAAGAGTTGGACACTATGCTGCTAAGTGTCCTCACAAGAAAGCAAGGAATCAGGCTCAAGAGTCAGATAAAAATACATCAAAGAACTGGCAGAAAGGAAAGAAGTTCAGCAGAAAATCCGTCTATGCTCAACAAGACAGCAGTACATCTGAAGATCCAGATGAACTCTCAAGTGAAGAAGGAACCTCTGAATTTTTATTGATGGCCATAGAAGAACTTGAAGGTCTCCTGCTAGAAGATGAAGAAGAAGAAGGTGAAGTCGACCTTGAGGGGGAGCTAAGAAGTGCTCTAGAAGAGATTGATAGAGTCAAGCTGAAATGCAGAAAACAAAAGGAAATTCTCCTCAAGTATGTGCGAGAAGAACAGAATTCAGAAGTCCTTATGCAGCTAAAGATAGAGCTTGAAGAAGCCAAGAAGATAGAGGACATGCTACTTAAGCAAATCAAGGAAAAAACTCAGGAACAAGAAAAGTTGGAAGAAGAAGTAGTATGTCTCAGGAAGAAATTAGAAAATGCTCAAAGGAAAGTGGTTATAAACTCTTCTCAAACAACAAGCTCTATTAAGTTGAATGAAATTCTGGTTGCTCAAAGATCTCCTATGATAAAAACTAGAATAGGCTATGAAGGAGAATCAAGTAAAAACAAAGAAAAGGAAAACAGAGAGATTATTTTTGTAAAAGCAAAGAAGGATGATGAAGCAGCTCAAATAGTTCCTACAAAAGAAGAAACTTGTAAGGAAGGAGACAGAACCCAGAAAAATCCTCTAATAACAAAGAATGAAATAAATACTCAAACAACAGGAAAATATTTATATGCCCCTGAGTATGTCAAATTTGAAAGCCATCAAAGGAGATTTTTCCCTTCTATGAAGAATGCCACTTGTTATGTCTGACACAAGCAGGGACACATTGCTGCATATTTTCATGCAAGGAGGAGTAATTTAAACCAACAAAAGATGCAAAAAGTGAAGAGACTGTCTCAAACAAACAAATGGAGAAGACAACCTTACATCAGGTATGCAAATAATTTCTATGGTTATTGTTTTTATTGTAAGGAATTTGGCCATAAAATTATTGAATGTAGAAAGTATGGACAAAGATTTATGTTCAACACCTCAAGGAGGTTTATGAATCAAATAAATTTTGTTCATACTCACAATTCTGCAAAAATTATGATCAAATGTTGTGTATGCAATCAAGTTGGACATATGCCTTCCAAGTGTCCTCTTAAAGGATGTGATTCATCATCTCACAAAAGATACCAAACAAATGGATGCTTCCATTGGAAAAAGAAGGTGAATAAGAGTGACCTGGCTCTAACTGCTCAAGATCTGAAAATCCAATGGTATCTGGACAGTGGCTGCTCAAAGCATATGACTAGAGACAGGAGAAAATTTATAACTTTTGATGAAAAGAAAATTGGTAATGTTACTTTTGTCAATGATAAATCAGGAAAAATCAAGGGAAAGGGCTCATTCAGCTTAGATAATGGCAGAGGTAAGGCCCAATATGTACTATTTGTAGATGGGATGAAAGCAAATTTTCTAAGTGTCAGTTAAATGTGTGATAAAGGCTGCGAAGTTCTTTTCAGAGCACAAGACTGTGAAGTCAGATCAAGCACCACAGGTAAGACTCTACTCAAAGGTGTTCGAACAGAGAGCAATGTTTACATCGTGAAAGAGGAAGATGAAGCATGCCATCTTATCAAACTTGAGGAGTCATGGTTATGGCATAGGATATTGGGACATCTCATCTTCGATCATATCATCAGACTGAGAAAAAAGAAAGCGGTCAGAGACATGCCAGAAATAAAAAGGCCTTCTAATACTATATTCAAATCTTGTCAATTGGGTAAACAGACCCGTACATCATTTAAGGCCAAAGATGAGTTATCAACAAGAACACCACTCCAGCTTGTGCACATGGATCTGTGTGGACTGCAAGAACTAAAACACCAAGTGGGGAATCTTACTTCACGCTAATAATAGATTATTTCTCCAGAATGACATGGGTTGCATTTCTCAAGAATAAATCAGAAGCTCTGGACAAATTCAAAATATTCAAAGCATTAGTAGAAAATTAGACAGGATGCAAGCTAAAATGCATCAGATCGGACAGAGGAGGTGAATTCACAGATTATGACTTTGCAGATCTATGCAATGAATATGGCATAAAACAACAATTTACTATTGCAGGGACACCTCAGCAGAATGGAGTAGCAGAGAGACAAAACAGATCTGTTCAAAAAATTGCCAGAGCCATGATGCAAGAGAATAATATTCCTCAAACCTTCTGGGCAGAAGCGGTACACACAGCAGTGCATATCCTTAATAAAGCTTACTTAAGGCCAAGCAGTGACAAGACTCCCTATGAAATATGGCATGGAAAGCCAGCTTCAATAAAAAATTTTAGAATTTTTGGAAGCAAGTGTTATATAAAGAATAATGATGAAAATCTTGGGAAATTTGATGCAAGAGAAGATGAAGGGATTTTTCTAGGATATGCTTCCAAAAGTAAAGGGTATAGGTGCTACAACAAGACTCTTCGAAAAATAGTAGAAAGTATTGATGTAAGATTTGATGAAGAACTTCCAAAAAATACAAGAGATACAGAATGTTGTAGTCCATTAGAAAACCATGAAGAAGAAAACCAAAATGATGATGAAACAAGCAAGACAATTGGGGACATTTTTGTTTCAGTTTGTAAAGCCCCTAAGGATACACCAAAAGAATCATCCTACATTGGTATCATTGGAAAGGTATGGGGGGTCCAAACAAGAAGGTAGCTAACTGAACAAACATAAGAAGTATACATAGCCATGTTATCACAAATAGAGCCAAAGAGATTTGAAGAAGCCAACAAGGAAAAGTATTGGGTGAATGCTATGAATGAAGAATTAGACCAAATTGAGAAAAAAAAATACCTGGGAACTAGTTCCTAGACCCACTGGGAAAAATTTCATAGGCTCAAAATGGGTATTCAAAAATAAAATGAATGAGGAAGGATAGGTAATCAGGAATAAAGCCAGACTTGTCTACAAAGGATATTCACAAATCGAAGGACTTGATTCGATGAAACATTTTCGCCTGTAGCTAGAATGGAAGCCATCAGAATGTTTCTGGCCTTTGCATGCTATCAAGACTTCAAGTTATATCGAATGGATGTAAAATCTGATTTTTTGAATGGAGATCTAGAAGAAGAAGTCTACATGGAACAACCGGAAGGTTTCTCTTTAACAGACAAAGAAGACTATGTGTGTAGACTAAAAAAGGCTCTATATGGACCAAAACAGGCTCCTTGTGCTTGGTACTCAAAATTGGATAAATATTTGCAAAAACAAGGCTTTAAGAGAGGTGGAGTAGACAACAATCTATACATAAAAGCCCATGAAAATGAACTCCTAATTGTTGTAGTATATGTTGATGACATTATGTTTGGAAGCAATAAAGATGAACTAGCAAAGGGTTTGGTCGAGAAGATGAAACTGAGTTTGAGACGTCCATGATTGGAGCACTCGCCTACTTAGGACTAACTGAAATGGAGTAATCACAGCACATTCATCTCACAGAAAATACTAAAAGAAATCTTTGAAAAAGTTCAAATGGAGGACCGCAACCTATGTCAACTCCCATGATCACGATGTGGGTGCCAGGGGCCAGATGATGGATCTCATTGACATAGATAAAAACACTTCTACAGATCCATGATAGGAAGCCTGTTGTATTTGACAGCATCAAGACCAGACATCATGCTAGCAGTAGGACTAGTCGCTATATATCAAGCAGCGCCTAAACAAAATCACCTTCTTGCAGTCAAAATAATATTTAGATATCTACAAGGAACAACACAGTATGGACTTTGGTATCCTAAAGGCAAAAGCTTCACCTTGACAACATACACAGATGCAGATTGGGCCAGCTATGTGGATGAAAGGAAAAGCACAAGTGGAGGTGATTTCTATTTAGGAGAAAGTCTGGTGGCATGGTTAAGCAAGAAACAAACATCTATCTCTCTGTCTACAGCAGAAGCAGAATATATAGTAGCATCCACATGTTGTACACAAGTCATGTGGATGAAGAAAACTCTCCAAGACATGAAGGTAAGCATTGATGAACCTATCTCAATCAAGTGTGATAATAAAAGTGCTATAAGTATATCTAAAAATACTATGCTTCACTCAAAAACTAAACATATCCCAATCAAGTATCATTTTATTCGAGAACAAGTGGCTCAGAAGATAGAAAAACTGGAGTATGTACCAACAAAAGAACAGACAATAGATATATTTACCAAACCACTTGCTAGAGAACCATTTGAATATTTGAGAAATAGACTAGGGGTAGTATCTGTAGATGCTACTCTCTGATATGAAGAGAGAGCACAGTTTTAGGGGGAGAACATAAACAAAAATATCATTCGAGGGGGAGATTAGCTAGCAAAGGAAGCATGAAACAGGTCCTCAGGATCAAAGAATTAAAGGATAGAATCTACACTATGAGATGTGCAACCCCTTGCCATTGATGTCAAAGGGGGAGGAAGAGCAAGCAACAGGAGAAAGGATCCTAAAAGGAAAACAAAAAAAGTGTATTGCCGTCAATGCCAAAGGGGGAGACTGTTGGAAATATTGTCATTGATGGAAAAGAAGGTACTTATATATGTGCAAAGAACAAAGACAGTATGACACACATGTGTAATATTTACAGAGAGTGTGAAGCATTACAGAGAGCAGCTGAGTGAGGTCGAGGAGGCAACGAATACAGAGGAAGAGATGAAACGGTTGAGCAGTAGAGGCTGAGGTCAAGCAGCAGAGGCAAAGTGAAGGCAGAGGCAGAGATGAAATGGTCGAGCAATGGAGGCAGAGGCAGAGTCGTTATCACAGTGAAGGCAGAGGCAAAGATGAAATGGTCGAACAATAGAGGCAGAGACAGAGCGAGCAGAAAATTCCGAGAATATTTACCCCAGCTGGAAGATACACTAAAGGCTGAAGCGGCAAAGTACACATACATATATATATATATATATATATATATATGCAGCACTTTATATAAGTATAGTGGGACACCCCCCCTTCATAAAATTCCGAGAATCGCTACCCCAGCTGGAGGATATACTAAAGACAGAAGAAGAAACTTATATATATATGCAGTGAGATACATATGATGCGCCTTATATATATATATATATATATAGATATATATAAAGGTCCAAAGAATATACATTTTATATGTAGCACGAGATCTAAAGAACCAAAGGTTCTATCAAAAGAAAAAGCCTTATATGGTGGTACCCTCATCAATCGCATCGGAGTATAGGCATATCGGAACATCCAACCAAAAGTTGTGATTGCGATTGAAGCCCAGACTCGATGGGTGTATAAATTGTGATTAACATTATTTGAATTCTGGCCTAATCGCATCGGAGCATCGAAGTATAGGCATATCATAACATGCAACCAAAAGTTGCGATTGTGATTGAAGCCCAGACCCAATGGGCATATAAACTGAAAATCATACATATTTGAGTTCCGATAAACAGTGATTGATTGAATCAGAGCATCAGAGCATTGGAATGTCGATACATTCAAATGGAAATTGTGATTGCGATCAATCACAATCGGAAGAAGTCGAGGAGTAATGTATAGCATCGGAAAGTGTGGCAAGTGGGCCCGGATAGATGATATTATATTGATTAAATGGAATCGACCCCTTATATTAATGTTTATATCGCTTGACTCGGGGAATATGCATACATGGTGATATATTTATATATTGTGCTAAATTTGAAACTTATGGAAAATGAGGTGCGTGCTAGGCATTCGCTAAAGTGAATTCATGGGTCTTTACATTCCGTTGGAGAACACACACACACACACACACATATATATATATATATATGCAGTGTGGGGCCATCGCATCGGCACGAAGGCTGAGCAGTGGAACATACCAATGAAGTTTGCGATTGTGATCAATCGCAAAGGGTGTAATCGTAATCGGAAATCATCGGAGGAGACTCATCGCATCGGAGCACAAAAAAAAGTGCGGATGGTGGGCCCGAAAGGGCATTTTATATGTTAAACAGGCTTTTACTATTATGCCGAGAGCTGAAGTTGTGTTATATATAAAAGGCGCTGTTACAGATACATAGTTGTTACACCACGACAGTGCACATATCAAAACGTCTTTTTATTGTGCAGAGAATCAATTGGCTTCATATAAAAAGCACAGTTACATATGTATGACAGATGGCCATTACCCTGTGACAGTGAATAAGGAAACAAACAGAGCCGAAAGGGACAAAGACACAGTCAAAGAAAAGACAAATGCGCAGCGAGCCAAGACGCTGAATGAGTGAGCTGGATTTTTCATTGTAATTGAATGTAAATGATTTTAATTTATATTGTTGTGATGCATTGGCAAGTCTCCGGAAGAGAACAAATATCCCACTGTAATGTTAAATTGGTACCTACAGTTATATTTTCTGAGTGAGCTGGAAAAGAAATGAGAAGGTAGAAGACTAAGAGGTATAGCTATCCATTTCGAATTCCTTGAGGAATACAGACAGTCACAAGAAAATCTTTATAAATAATATCATCTTGATATGCACAGGGGGTGAGAGAGAGTAAAGATAGAGAATGCAGAGTATAGAAGATTGAGGCAGAGAAGATAAGGAAGAGAAGAGCATAAAGAGATGCTACAGAACAGAGTTGATATCTGAGGTAAATCAGCAAACATTCTGTTTGATAAATTGAGGAATTTGGAGCTTCCCTATCAAGTTGAAGCTTGATAGTTGTCATTTGTAGCTGACTGAAGTTGGAGCCTCTTGTAGGTTGGTGCCTGCAGAAAATTGAAGGGAGTTGGAGCTTCCTTGCAAGTTGTAGCTTGCAGAATTGAGGTTGGTGCCTCCTGTAGGTTGGTGTCTACAGAAAAACAGTGGTGAGAGGGAGTTGGATCTTGCCTTTGCATCACAACAATAATAAGATGTGGTTTTCTCCCTTTATGGGTTTCCACTTATATCTGTTGTCTCTATCTGTATTGTCTATGTGCAGAGATGATTTACCAAATCTGCTTAATGTTTTTTGCTCTCATAATAAGTTTGATGTCACATTAATTTAATACTCGTTGCAACTTATTAAGACTGTTCATATACTAAGGTTGGTTATAAAAGTAAGTTGTAAATAACCTAATGAAAAATTTAAAAAGGCTCATGTATGTGTTAAACTGATTCACCCCCCCTCTCAGTTTAACTAAGAATTCAACAATTGGTATTAGAGCAGGTTCCTTTTGCATCAGTTTAACCACTGAAAGGAGGTCCTAAGTTCCTATGATGACAAGTAAAGAAGGATGCTCAACCAATAAAGCCCCTTTTTTCACTGGTGTAAATTATGCCTTCTGGAAAATCAGAGTGAGGACATACATAATGTCTCTAGGAATAGAAGTTTGGGCTGTTGTGGAATTAGGATATGCCCCAAAGGAAACTGACTCAGAGAAAGAAACCAAACAAGATTTTGTAGCTAACGCAAAAGCCATGAATGCCATCTTAAATGGATTGTGTGAGGCAGAGTTTCTCAAAGTAATGCACAAATAAACTGCCAAAGAGATGTGGGATACCCTAGAGAATATCCATGAGGGAGACAAGAAGGTAAAGACTGCCAAACTTCAAGTCTATAGAGCCCAGTTTGAGAACTTAAAAATGAATGATGATGAAGACATTGACAGTTTCTTCCTAAAAGTTGCAGAAATTGTTAACAATATGAAAGCTCTTAGAGAAACCATGCCAGAAAGTATAATTGTGCAAAAGATTCTAAGATCTCTTCCATCCAAGTTTAATCCCAAGGTGTCTGCAATAGAAGAAACAGCTGATTGGGAGACCTTGACCATGAACCAGCTACTTGGAAATCTAACAGCATATGAGATGAGGCTCCCACAGAAGAAGCCAAGTACGAGGGAGGTAGCCTTTAAAACATAAAAGAAGAAAGAAGAAGAGGAAGACATATGCTCTTGCTCGGATGAAGAAGAGGCAAAATTTGTCAAGAAATTGGATAGAGGCTCAGGTAAATACAAAGTAAACTTCCTTTCAAATGCTTTAACTGTGGAAGAGTTGGACACTATGTTGCTAAGTGTCCTCACAATAAAGTAAGGAATCAGGCTCAAGAGTCAGAGAAAAATACATCAAAGAACTATGCTCAACAAGACAACAATACATCTGAAGATCCAGATGAACCCTCAAGTGAAGAAGGAACCTATGAATTTTTATTGATGGCCATGGAAGAACTTGAAGGTCTCCTGCTAGAAGATGAAGAAGAAGAAGGTGAAGTCGACCTTGAGGGGGAGCTAAGAAGTGCTCTAGAAGAGATTGATAGAATCAAGCTGAAATGCAGAAAAAAAAAGGAAATTCTCCTCAAGTATGTACAAGAAGAACAGAATTCAGAAGTCCTTATGCAGCTAAATATAGATCTTGAAGAAGCCAAGAAGATGGAGGACATGTTACTTAAGCAAATCAAGGAAAAAACTCAGGAACAAGAAAAGTTGGAAGAAGAAGTAGTATTTCTTAGGAAGAAATTAGAAAATGCTCAAAGGAAAGTGGTTATAAACTCTTTTCAAACAACAAGCTCTAGTAAGTTGAATGAAATTCTGGTTGCTCAAAGATCTCCTATGATAAAAACTGGAATAGGCTATGAAGGAGAATAAAGTAAAAACAAAGAAAAGAAAAATAGAGAGATTATTTTTGTAAAAGCAAAGAAGGATGATGAAGAAGCTCAAATAATTCCTACAAAAGAAGAAACTTGTAAGGAAGGAGACAAAACCCAAAAAAATCCTCTAATAACAATGAATGTAATAAATACTAAGACCCCTGAGTATGTTAAATTTGGAAACCATCAAAGGAGATTCTTTCCTCCTATGAAGAATACCACCTGTTATGTCTGCCACAAGCTGGGACACATTGTCGCATATTGTCATACAAGGAGGAGTAATTCAAACCAACAAAAGATGCAAATAGTGAAGAGACTGTCTCAAGCAAACAAATGGAGAAAACAACCTTACATTAGGTATGCAACTAATTTCTATGGTTACTGTTTTTATTGTAAGGAATTTGGCCATAAAATTATTGAATGTAGAAAGTATCGACAAAGATTAATGTTCAACACCTCAAGGAGGTTTATGAATCAAATAAATTCTGTTCATACTCACAATTCTGCAAAAACTATGATCAAATGCTGTGTATGCAATCAAGTTGGACATATGCCTTCCAAATGTCCTCTGAAAGGATGTGATTCATCATCTCACAAAATATACCAAACAAAAGGATTCCTCCAGTGGAAAAAGAAGGAGAATAAGCGTGACCTGGCTCTAAATGCTCAAGATCTGAAAAGCCAGTGGTATCTGGACAGTGGTTGCTCAAAACATATGACTGGAGACAGGAGAAAATTTATAACTTTTGATGAAAAGAAAACTGGTAGTGTTACTTTTGGCAATGATAAATTAGGAAAAATCAAGGGAAAGGGCTCAGTCAGCTTAGATAATGACAGAGGTAAGGCCCAAGATGTACTATTTGTAGATGGGCTGAAAGCAAATTTGCTGAGTGTCAGTCAAATGTGTGATAAAGGCTGTGAATTTCTTTTCAGAACACAAGACTGTGAAGTCAAATCAAGCACCACAGGTAAGACTCTGCTCAAGGGTGTTCGAATAGAGAGCAATGTTTACATCGTGAAAGAGGAAGATGAAGCATGCCATCTTAGCAAAATTGAGGAGTCATGGTTATGGCATAGGAGATTGGGACATCTCAGCTTCGAACATATCATCAGACTGAGCAAGAAGAAAGCGGTCAGAGACATGCCAGAAATAAAAGGCCCTTCTAATACCATATGCAAATCTTGTCAATTGGGTAAACAGACCCGCACATCCTTTAAGGCCAAAGATGAGTTATCAACAAGAAGACCACTCCAGCTTGTGCACATGGATCTGTGCAGACCTGCAAGAACTAAAACACCAAGTGGAGAATCCTACTTCATGCTGATAATAGATGATTTCTCCAGAATGACATGGGTTGAATTTCTCAAGAATAAATCAGAAGCTTTAGACAAATTCAAAATATTCAAATCATTAGCAGAAAATCAGACAGGATGCAAGCTAAAATGCATCAGATCAGATAGAGGAGGTTAATTCATAGATTATGACTTTGCAGATCTATGCAATGAATATGGCATAAAACAAAAATTTACTATTGCAGGGACACCTCAGCAGAATGGAGTAGCAGAGAGACAAAACAGATCTGTTCAAAAAATTGCCAGAGCCATGATGCAAGAGAGTAATATTCCTCAAACCTTCTGGGCAGAAGCAGTACACACAATGGTGCATATCCTGAATAAAGCTCACTTAAGGCCAAGCAGTGACAAGACTCCCTATGAACTATGGCATGGAAAGCCAGCTTCAATCAAACATTTTAGAATTTTTGGAAGTAAGTGTTATATAAAGAATAATGATGAAAATCTTGGGAAATTTGATGCAAGAGAAGATGAAGGGATTTTTCTAGGATATGCTTCCAAAAGTAAAGGGTACAGGTGCTACAACAAGACTCTTCGAAAAATAGTAGAAAGTATTGATGTAAGATTTGATGAAGAACTTCCAAAAAATACAAGAGATACAGAATGTTGTAGTCCATTAGACAACCATGAAGAAGAAAACCAAAATGATGATGAAACAAGCAAGACAACAGAAGATGCAGAGTTGAGCTTGAAAGCCCCCTAAAGATACACTCAGAAGAATCATCCTGAAGACCATATCATTGGAGACAAGAGAGTGGTCCAAACAAGAAGGTAACTCACTGAATAGACAGAAGAGGTATACATAGCCATGTTATCACAAATAGAGCCAAAGAGATTTGAAGAAGCCAACAAGGACAAGTATTGGGTGAATGATATGAATGAATAATTAGACCAAATTGAGAAAAACAATACCTGGGAACTAGTTCCTAGACCCATTGGTAAAAATGTCATAGGCTCAAAATGGGTATTCAAAAATAAAATGAATGAGGAAGGACAGGTAATCAGGAATAAAGCCAGACTTGTCTGCAAAGGATATTCACAAATCGAAGGACTTGATTTCGATGAAGAATTTGTCCCTGTAGCCAAAATGGAAGCTATCGGAATGTTTCTAGCCTTTTCATGCTATCAATACTTCAAGGTATATCAAATGGATGTAAAATCTGCTTTTCTGAATGGAGATCTAGAAGAAGAATTCTACATGGAACAACCGGAAGGTTTCTCTTTAATAGACAAAGAAGACTATGTGTGCAGACTGAAGAAGGCTCTATATGGAATGAAACAGGTTCCTCGTGCTTGGTACTCAAGACTGGATAAATATTTTCAAAAAAAAGGCTTTAAAAGAGGTGGAGTAGACAACAATCTATACATAAAAGCCCATGAAAATGAACTCCTGATTGTTGTAGTATATGTTGATGACATTATGTTTGGAAGCAACAGAGATGAAATAGCAAAAGGGTTTGCTGAGAAGATGAAATCAAAGTTTGAGATGTCCATGATTGGAGAACTCAGTTTCTACTTAGGACTTCAAATTCAGCAAAAGAACACAAGCACATTCATCTCACAGGAAAAATACTTAAAAGAAATGTTGAAAAAGTTCAAAATGGAGGACTGCAAACCTGTGTCAACTCCCATGATCACGAGATGCAAGTTGTGTGCTGATGATGGATCTGCTGATATAGATCAAAAAATCTATAGATACATGATAGGAAGTATGCTGTATCTGACAGCATCAAGACCAGACATCATGCTAGCAGTAGGCCTAGTGGCTAGATATCAAGCAACACCTAAACAAAACCACCTTCTGGCAGTCAAAAGAATATTTATATATCTACAAGGAACAACACAGTGTGGACTTTGGTATCCTAAAGGCAAAAGCTTCACCTTGACAACATACACAGATGCATATTGGGCCAGCTGTGTGGATGACAGGAAAAGCACAAGTGGAGGTGCTTTCTATTTAGGAGAAAGTCTGGTGGCATGGTTAAGCAAGAAACAAACATTTATCTCTCTGTCTACAAGAGAAGCAGAATATATAGCAGCAATAGCATGTTGTACACAAGTCATGTGGATGAAGCAAACCCTCCAAGACATGAAGGTAAGCATTGATGAACCTATCTCAATCAAATGTGATAATACAAGTGCTATAAGTATATCTAAAAATCCTGTGCTTCACTAAAAAACTAAACATATCCCAATCAAGTATCATTTTCTTCAAGAACAAGTGGCTCAGAAGATAGTAAAACTGGATTATGTACCAACAAAAGAATAGAAAACATATATATTTACCAAACTGCTTGCTAGATAACCATTTGAATATTTGAGAAATAGACTAGGGGTAGTATCTGTAGATGCTACTCTCTGATATGAAGAAAGAGCACAGTTTCAGGGGGAGAACAGAAACGAAAATATCATTCGAGGGGGAGATCAGCTAACAAAGGAAGCATGAAACAGATCCTCAGGATCAAAGAATTAAAGGACAGAATCTACACTACGAGATGTGCAACCCCTTGCCATTGATGTAAAAGGGGGAGGAAGAGCAAGCAACAGGAGAAAGGATCCTAAAAGGAAAACAGAGAAAGTGTATTGCCATCAATGCCAAAGGGGGAGACTGTTGGAAATGTTAGAGTCGGTCCTAACAGCCCACCGTCAGAGATCATTTCACTTTTTGCATATTCATTCTTAGGTGTCTCACTTGTTCCACTTCGTTGCATTTTTCTAGGAGCATGCCACTGACTGACGAGGGGGTCTGGTTGTCATGTGTTTCCTCATGCTTATACCTGCAGGGCTATTTAAAAATTCCTCAAAAAATTACTAAAGTTCATCGTCATTTCATTCATGGTCATTTAATGTCAGTTTCGTTAAAAATAGTCTTTAGTCCTAGAGTCTAGGGTTTTTGAGTCTTTTGCTTACGTGTCATAAAGCCCGCAGGCCATGAGGTTGGTTTCGCAAGTTTTGATTTCACATTTTTATCATCAAAAGCATTTGAAAACATTTCTAGTCCAAAACTCTGTTTTGGAACTAGAAATTGTTTAATTCCATTTTTGTAATAATTGTATCCATTTCACCATGAGAAGCTTCACTGCAAGCCTCTGATATTTTCCAAAGCTACAGTGCCGCATCCCTGCAAAAGACAACAAGCATTTCAGTCCAAAATTCAAAAAAGCCAAAGCAAAGCATTGTATTAATAGATCAAATCTCAAAATGCCAAAAACATTATAAAGTGGGTTGTCAAATAAATTTGAAAAGCAATCTGATTTGATGAGATATTTATTTCATATATAAACATGGCAAACAATCTCATTTGCAAGAGATCTGCAAGGCAGAAGTCAAATTCGTGTTTTTGGAGGCCGAAGACAAGTTGCAGAATCGTTGACAGCGTTTGGAGGTGGGCGCTACCCACTTGAGGTGCGCGCTACCCACTTGGTGCGCACTACCCACTTGAGCGCCACAGCCAGTGCAAAATTACACGGGCGCTACCCACTTGAGCAGGGGCGCTACCCACTTAAAAACAGAGTCCAGAAATTCGTTTTTTGCGCCCAGATTCGATTCAAGTCGACTCCAAAAGCTTGCAAACAGGTTTTAATCATTACTCAGTAGATTTTTAATATGGTTGTGATGTCATTGATGTTGGGGAAACAAGCCATGCTTGAGAGAAATATATGAACCCTTCATTCACATGCAAGTTAATTCCGTAAGGGTTTTGAAATTGTATGGGCAGTTTTATGAAAAATTTGAAAACCTTTGAATGATAGATATGTTCACACCCTGGCACGTTGTAGATATGATCCTCACGCCCTCAGTTATCATCTTATGACTGCTGTTCATGCCCTTTCATATTTTGCACAGTCTTATGTCGACTAGTCTATAGCCCTCATTACCATAATATCACCATTGCTGTTGTTATCATTCTATTACCACTGTGATAGTAATTTGTGTCACTATGGTTATTGTCTTCTCCCTATTCTCCAGTTCATAAACCCAGTCCTATACTTGTTTGCTTCTTTGACAAATTTTGCCCATCATTACCAAAAGCTTGCCCCATACTTTGCAATTGGCACTCATTTGTGAAACTCACTTATGGTCAAAACAGTGATAGTTTTCATGCCACTAAAACAGAGCCATCCTCATTGTAATTTTGTTTTCCTGTGATACTTTGGCACGTGGGTGATATCTATTGGGTGTTGAACATACATTATAATTTTTCTTTCACTGCATCTATATCAGTATCCATATTGCAAATATCTTGTTCAAAGCCATGTCAGAGACAGAGCCAGTGTATGAGCAGGAGTCGGATAGTGATTCCACAACAGAGGGTAATGTGCCACGGATGCCTCACAGAGGTGGAAAAGGTGGTAAACATCTCAGGGAAGACCCTACTTCTTTGGCTCAATTGCAGGCATGTCCGCTTGCAATGGATTGTTTTCGGGTTCAGTCATGTTTTCAATTCTGTGAAATGATTTCACAAACCCAGCTTCATCGTGAACTAGCTCGCCTGTTTGTTCTTCATTTACGTAATGGCCGTGTAAATCTCGCTGGAGTAGATTTCTTTCTGTCACCAATGACTATTGCTCAGGCCACTGGTATACCAAATCTAGGAGAGGAATGGAACAAACGTCAGCATTTAGAGAAATCCCACTATGAGCCATACATCAAACCTAGGTATATGAGGCACTTGGGCAGAGTTTTTCCTTTCAGATTCCTGAGGGATGAGTTTGCACCGCTGATGAAACTCATCATTCGGTATTTCAGTTGCGAGGGCAGATTCGCACGTCTCTTTGCGTACCATGTTCGTTTGTTGATGCACTTCACAAGGGTACGTATGATGAACATTCTGTATTTTATGTATCGCAACATAGAGAGGATGGTGATTTTTGTACAGAATAAGAGCCCAGCACAACAACATAGAAGTATATATCATTACGCCTTGATCAAGATCATAGTGTTACATCAGTTGGCATAGCAGGGCATCACTTGGGAGGATTTCATCTCCCGTGACTTTTTCACAGTGTCACAGCGGCCTCCCGAGGTAGTTTATGGTGCGGGAGAGCCTTCACACCAGCCGGACATTCCTAAGGTTGGGCAGATCAGTGCTCCATTGTTTATGACATATCAACGAGGCCACAGGGCCTTATTTGCAGCCACACGGCGAGTATTATCTCCACCCAGGGTGGAAGGGGTCTTGCCGACTTCATCAACAGAGCGAGTATTATCTCCACTTGATGTGGAAGGGGTCTCGCCTTCTTCTTCAGCACAGGTACAGATCCAGGACAGGGGCAAGAAGCCCATGCATGATGAGGGCCCATCAGGAGGCCGGGACACATATTTCACAATCATTGATGTTGATGCGAGCTCTCCTAGCTCGAAACTGAGGGAGATCATCCAGGAGCAGAGGGCCGAGAATGACACGCTGAAAGATAAATTGCAGAAGGCTCAGTGGGTGATAAACTATCTGGAGCAGCGCAACAAACAGCTTGAGGATGAGCACACACTTTATGAGCTGAGGCGAATCCGTGAGGATCGACAGTTGGCCCGGAAGAGACCTGGTGACATGACACCAATCGATCGAGATTCTGTTCTCACGCATGTCAACATTCATCTGGAGAAGTTGCTGGCAAAGGCCAATAGAGAGAAAGACATGCTTTGTCACATGAAAGGCCATTATTGGGCTCGCATGCATGTCTGCAAAGCGAGAATGAAGATTCTGAAGAGGAGGTTGAGCGAAGCACTAAAACGGCGGAAAAGGCCTGATCCACTCCAGATTTTGGCCGAGGCTTCGTTGGCTGGGCAAGATACATGATGGAGGGTCTTAGCTCCGAATTTGAGCAAATTCGAAGAAAATTTTTTCATTTTGAAATTTTTTGGTCTAAAAATAAGTTTTTCAGTTAAGCGGGTAGCGCGCCCATATGCTCACTTTTTTTCGGGACACTTGATGAAGGAAATTTTTGCATTTTTGGATTTTTCATGGTAATTTATGCATCCTCAGGCATTTCCGAAGCATTTCATCAGATTCTTGATGGTCAAAAAGCTCAAAAACACCATGAAAACCACCTTGCAGCCACCTTTTGCACCAACAGGAAGTACTTCTGGGAGAATGAAGTTTTGGAGGGGAAAATGAGATCCAAATTGATAAATTCCACTTGGGTTGGATAGAAAACATCTAGGGATTTCCAACGAGCTATCATGAGCTCAATTTGGATGCTGGGAAGTGCCTCAAAATCAGGTTGAAAGGTGCGCTACCCACTTGATTCAGGGGCGCTACCCACTTAAATTTTTGGCTGAATTTTCAACTTCCAGCTCAGAATTTCGGCCAGTTGGGACCAATTTTGCTTATGGATGAAATTTTTGGGTTTTCATGATGTAAATTGATGGTTTACATGTAACTTTGGCTCATTTTTACCTATTCTAGAAGATTCACTCTCAAAAAAGTGAAAATCATGTAAATGAATCAGTTTCCACTCTTTTAGAGGCAAGTTGTTAGCTGCCTAGATTTTAGCTCCTTGATTAGAATTTGTTGGAACTGCTCCTAGAAGGAGGATTTAGACCCCTAGAGGTGTGGGAAGGGGTTAGAGTGATCTATATATTGTAATTTCTGAGACATTCTACAGGTTGGACTCTTGGGAAACTTTTGGCACCATTGTACATATTTTTTCATATTTTGGCTAAGGAAAGATCAGAGGTTTTACGGCACCTGTTGGGATCATTGTGGTGTTCTATTCTTGATGGTGTTTTCTCTCTGTTTACTGTAATTTCTTCATGTTTAATGTATGCCATTCCTTTCATATGCTTCTGAACTAAATTGAATGAGTAGATGAGGTTGAATCCATTGTTTACAGTGCTCTGCCTTTGAATTCATTTAGTCCTATATGTTTTCGACTGTTTGGAGAGGATCCAAGTTCTTATTTTCCCTCTTCATCTCCTTTTCGGTCTAATCTATCCACATATCCAATCAAAAGCATCAAGACAATCGCCTACCTCACCCAAACTCGAAATCTGCAAAGGTCTGACCTTATCCCCGGACCCAAAATTTGTTTTCCCCATTTCTCCAGCGAAAACCCAAAAAAAAATCAAAATAAAACTTACCTATCTCTTTACTAGCCTAAAATCAGCTCCTATCGTAAGTCATCTCGCACCCTATTGCTCATTTTATCGAGATTGACGGAGAGAGCCCTCTCCCGCCCTCGTAGGGCTAGCTACGAGGCTGAGCGTGGTTTGATGTAGCCTTGAGTTTTATCTCATTTCAGCCTGAGGTAGATTTGAGTGCTAACAGGAAATATTGTCATTGATGGCAAAGAAGGCATCAGATGTAGAGACAGGCAAACAACAGCAGCAGAATACAACAGGTAATATTTACAGAGAGCAGGTAATATTTACAGAGAGAAGTTGAGGCAGAGGTCGAGCAGCAAAGGAAACGAATACAGAGGAAGAGATGAAAAATTTGAGCAGTAAAGGTAGAGGCAGAGCAGCAGAGGCACAGCGAAGGCAGAGGCAAAAAGGCAGAGGCAGAGGTAGAGTTAGAGGCAAAGCCGTTATCAAATAGGAAAAGATGAAATGGTCGAACGGCAGAGGCAGAGACAGAGCGAGCAGAAAATTCCGAGAATCTTTACCCCAGCTGGAAGATACACTAAAGGCTGAAGTGGCAAAGTACACATATAGATATATATGCAACACTTTATATAAGTATAGTGGGACACCCCCCCTTCATAAAATTCTGAGAATCGCTACCCCAGCTGGAGGATATACTAAAGACGGAAGCGGAAGCTTATATATATATGCAGTGAGATACATATGATGCGTCTTATATATATATATATATATATATATATAGAAAGGTCCAAAGCATATACATTTTATATGTAGCGCGAGATCTAGAGAACCAAAGGTTCTATCAAAAGAAGAAGCCTTATATGGTGGGACCCTCATCAATCACATTGGAGTATAGGCATATCGGAACATCCAACCAAAAGTTGTGATTGCGATTGAAGCTCGGACCCGATGGGCGTATAAACTGTGATTAACATGTATTTGAATTCCGGCCTAATCGCATCGGAGCATCGGAGTATAGGCATATCGGAACATGCAACCAAAAGTTGCGATTGTGATTGAAGCTCGGACCCGATGGGCATATAAAATGAAAATCATACATATTTGAGTTCCGATAAATAGTGATTGATTGAATTGGAGCATCGGAGCATTGGAATGTCGATACATTCAAATGGAAATTGCGATTGCAATCAATCGCAATCAGAAGAAGTCGAGGAGTAATGTATAACATCGGAAAGCATGGCAAGTGGGCTCGGATATATGATATTCTATTGATTAAATGGAATCGACCCCTTATATTAATGTTTATAACGCTTGACTTGGGGAATATGCATACATGGTGATATATTTATATATTGTGCTAAAGTCGAAACTTATAGAAAATGAGGTGCGTGCTGGGCATTCGCCAAAGTGAATTCATGGGTCTTTACATTTGGATGGTGGGCCCGAAAGGTCATTTTATATATTAAACAGGCTTTTACTATTATGTCAAGAGCTGAAGTTGTGTTATATATAAAAGGCGTTGTTACAGATACATAGTAGTTACACCACGACAGTGCACATATCAAAACATATTTTTATTATTGTGCCGAGAATCAATTAGCTTGATATAAAAAGCACAATTACATATTTATGATAGATGGTCATTACCCTGTGACAGTGAATAAGGAAACAAATAGAGTTGAAAGGGACAAAGACACAGTCAAAGAAAAGACAAATGCGCAGCGAGCCAAGAGGCTGAATGAGTGAGCTGGAGTTTTCATTGTAATTGAATGTAAATGATTTTGATTTTTGTTGTTTGTGATGCATTGGCAAGTCTCTGGAAGAGAAACAATTCCCACTGTAGTGTTAAATTGGTACCTACAGTTATATTTTTCTGAGTGAGCCGAAAAGAAATGAGAAGGTAGAAGACTAAGAGGTATGGCTATCCATTTCGAATTCCTTGAGGAATACAAACAGTCATCAAGAATTCTCTATAAGTAATATCGTCTTGATATGCATAGAGAGGTTAGAGAGAGTAAGGATAGAGAATGAAAAGTATTGAAGATTAAGGCAGAGAATATAAAGAAAATAAGAGCAGAAAGAGATGCTACAGATTAGAGCTGATATCTGAGGTAAATCAGCGAACATTCCTGTTGATAAATTATGGAAGTTGGAGCTTCCCTATCAAGTTGAATCTTGATAGCTGTCAGTTGTAGCTGACTGAGGTTGGAGCCTCTTGTAGGTTGGTGCCTGTAGAAAATTGAAGGTAGTTGGAGCTTCCTTGCAAGTTTTAGCTTGCAGAATTGAGGTTAGGTCAGTTCCCGAGGAAAAACAGTGGTGAGAGGGAGTTGGAGATTGCCTTTGCATCACAACAACAATAAGATGTGGTTTTATTCCTTTATGGGTTTCCACTTAAATCTGCTGTCTCTATCTATGTTTTCTGTGTACTGAGATGATTTACCAAATTTGCTTAATGTTTGCTGCTCTCATAATAAGTTTGAAGTCACATTAATTTAATACTTGCCACATCATATTAATAGTGTTCATGTACTAAGGTTGATTATAAAAGTATGTTGTAAATTAGCTGATGAAAAATTTAAAAAGCTCATATATGTGTTAAACTAATTGATCCCCCCCCCCCACCTCTCAGTTTAACTAAGATTTCAACATTTATTTCTTCCAAGGGCTCATATTAAGTTGTTCAGCTCCTTATTTATTCTCTACCTAACTACTGATCTTCCAAGATTAAAATGTTTGGCTAGATCTTTATTCTCTATCTAATAACATGAAATTTAAAGCATGAGAGGTTAATATTAAGCTGTTTAACCTTCATGTATTGTGGCATTGTGACAAGCTGCACACAATCTTTATTTTGCAAAAACAAAACAAAAAAAGTATATAGTAGTGGCATTTGGATTTGCATCACTTTCATGTTTTATTTTTATCTCTTTTTTGTTTGGGGTCCATTTTTCTATTCTTTTTTCTATTTTTTATTTCAATTCCTTTGATTTTTCTTTTACGACTTTTAACCTCTTTACATTTTTTTATTTTTTTTATTTTTCTAATATGGGAAAATAATTTACAGAAAACAAAGTATGTACATATTACAAGACTAATCAAAGTCAATTAAAAAATTATGAATCCTATTATTGGAGGAACCTAACATAATAGACCACTGATATGAAAGAGACAGTAAAATATACAAAACCCTCATGATTGGCATGACTTCTTACAATATCTGTCCCAGAAGTTGGAATATCAAGAATAGTTTCATGTTGCATGACTAAATGAAAATCCCTAAAATAGCACATTAAACCATAAAAGTATCTCCCCTGCCCCAAAACCTAGAAATTACTTACAAAATTGGTCTGACATATTCAACAAAGGTTTCTAGGGGAAATCAGGTTGGTTCCAGAGGTAAATTTTGTCCTACTGGCATAATATAGAAAGTCAATTGGGCATAATCACTTCCAGAAAAAAGTTTAAAGGTTGCTGGCAGGGTTTCCTCTGTAAATAAAGTATAATGTTCTAAAGATGAAAAATCCAGAGCTTGTTGAATTAGTATGGAAGAGACTTGAAATATATTTTCTCCTACTACATTCATTACAAAATATTTTTGGGGATAGAGTGAAGATACCAACCAAGTAATAAATTCAGGGTAAACATATGTTTGTGGAATTATGGAAGAGAATAGGCCTAATTTTACTACTACAAAGTATATTGGGGAGTCAATTTGACCTGCTAGAATGTTTTGGCAAAGTTCCATCAAATTTAGCGACAAAACAGGGTCAAAATTTTCCCTTTCTATGTCCATGAGGGGAATATGAGTGGCAAAGTCAGTCATGGAAAATTTATTTGAAATTTTTAATTAATTGAGTGGGTGAACACAATGTATATGTACTTGGATATTGATGGTTTTTGTTGGAATCTAAATTTCATAAGCTGGCAGACGTGGATGTGCTTACGGATGTGCAAAAACTGAACAAACAATGTAATTTATGAGAATAGTAAATGATTTTTTATGGGAAAACGGGAAACAATGAGAGGGAAAACGTGATTAAATGCAGAAATTATGGGTGTACAAAGTGACATGGAAGTGATGATGTGTATGATGTGATAGTGATGGCGTGGTAGGCTAGGATGACATTGCGGTGAGGTGTCAACGATGAGATACAGTCACACTCGCTTGCCACAAACCCTTAGTGGTATCCCTCTGTCATTCACGGGAGCACCCATGGTGGTAAGTGGGACCATATAACAGTGATCCCATATCAAACATCCTTCGTTGGTTGAAATTCAGTGGTTTGGCATTGACTCATTTACGGGGGAACCCCCATCAATAACCATTGTGCTTGTTGTGATGTTGGGTTTCCTTCGTGGGGAAGGAATGACATCTCCACTGAGACTACAAGAAAAACATGCCCAAAATTTAACTTTTTGATCCTTTGAACTCCCACCTATTCCCCACCAATCATAATCTTATTTAATGTTGTATTTTATAAGTTTAAAATTAATCCATCTTTTTATTCTTCGAAAAAAAAATATTATCATAAATAAGCTTTTTTATGTTTTTCTTTTTCTTTTTTGGAATATATGATTTTTCTCTTTCACATTTTAGACATATTTAAAATGAGTTACAACATTTGGCTCCATCTGGGATAGTGTTTTAGAGTAAAATACTAAGAACCACAGCTTAGTGCCTTCAGCTCAGGCATGGATTCATATCATAGCTTAAAACATTACAATGAAAAGCTCACCGAGTACTTACAGTGATCAAACCAACATTTACAATGGAAAAAGTAAAATTTCTCAATGTTTAAAGTAATGTTTCAAATACTAGCCATTTATAGGTAGTTGCACTGGTTCTCCATCTAAATATTCCAGAATGAAAGTATTTTTTCCTTTGACTTCTGCTACTTTGAAAGTTCCAAACCATAGAGGATTAATTTTACCATGCTTGCCTTTATCTTTCCTTTTCACATCCTACCTTAAGACTAAGTCTCTAGGCTGAACATTTATCTCCTTAGCCCTCTTGTCAAAAATAAGTTTCATTTTCTCTTGATAGTTGATTATATTTTCAATCACTTTTTCTCTGTTTTCATTTAATTCCACTAATTGGTTTATTCTTCGAGTCAACACATTGGGTTCATACTCAACATCTTGAATAGTGCGATTACTAGTTTGGATAGTTGACTAGGAAAAAAATTTGTTGTTCAATACACTAATCATTAGAGAAATTTTGAGGTCTAAAATGTGCCTCCTAAGAAAAATATACAACCAAAATAAAATTTATAAGAACCAATAGGATTAAAGGTTATGATGTCAACCATGGGGGATGATTCTTCAGGAACAAGGGAAGAAGGTGTGCATGTCACTTCTCCCAATTGCAACTGAAAACCAGATGGAGTAAAGGAACTTCCAACTAGACGCTTGAACCCCTTCTATTTCTCATGCAATCTAGGATTCTTAGAACCGTGACTGGTTTCACCATCCAAATCAATTATCTCTTCAACTCCTTTTTTCAAACCTTTTTCTATAGGATGTGGAGTCTCAATCTCCATTCCTTTCTATGCTTCTCATTTACCACCATTGACCAAATTTTCAATGTCTAGTCTAGATTCATGTGTACAGGAAGCATAAGAGTTCTCTGCCCTTCTTTTTGAAATTATATGGTGAGGATCATAAGTCCATTTTTCCCCTTGCTGAAATTGCATGTCTTGAAGTATTTTCTCAACTTCTTCCATAACATGTCTATTATTAACAATAAAATTGCCAACATTATTAGGCAACTTAAATAAGTGTCCCTTCTTTACTAGTACAAAATGAACTTGATCCACACTCATACTTTGTCTAATCAATTCCAAAGAAAACAATCTAATTGGCACAAAAGAAGGAAGCTTGTAAGGGGAAACCTATGCTCCATAAAATCTGATCTCAACATAATCTTTAAACTGAAACAAATCTCCTACTTTGATATCTTTGCTAAGTTGCAAGAATGATTGAGCTTTTGGTAAGAGACATGGTGGAACAGAGTTGTTTATAATAGAATAGACCACTGACATGAAATAGGCAGTAAAATATACAAAACCCTCATGATTGGCGAGAAGGTCAATTTATTAATGCCTCCCAGAAGGTTGGAATATCAAGAATAGTTTCACGTTGCATGACTAAATTGAACATCCCTAAAATAGCACATTCAACCACAAAAGTATCTCCCCTTCCCCAAAACCTAGAAATTACTTACAAAATTGATCTGACATCTTCAAAAAATGTTTCTAGGGGAAATTGGGTTGGTTCCAGAGGTAAATTTTGTCCTACTGGCATAATATAGAAAGTCAATTGGGCATAATCACTTCCAGAAAAAAATTGAAGGTTGCTGATGTTGAGGTATAAAAGGTGTCTTTTTAACGCCTATTTATCCTAAATTAATTATCAATCCAGGAACGACTTTTTTTTTCAAGAGTGTACTCAGTCCGAGGCTGCAATTCAATCGAAGAGTAATGCTTTGCAATATGTAGTATAGTGTTATAAATACAAGAGTAAACAAATGCTTGGAAAATAAATATAACTACAATGACATGAACTTAAATGCTTGAAAATTCAATCATTCACTCAGCAAGTATCATTCAAGGATACAATAATGATAACTCTTTCCTTTAGAAACTGATAAAATCAACTAAGAACAAGATAATCAATCTAAGAACGTGGGAGAAATAATCAGTGTTCTTTATAGTTGATAATCCTGTTTTAAAGAAATTAAATGAAAATAGAATTTGAACTAAATGCTGCTAATGAAAGTAAACTATGCAAGCACTTTAAAAGCAAACTCTTTTCAATCTGTAAACTAATGAATCGGAAATGAACAACAAACTGGAATTGAATAGTAATGTAAATAAACAACAAACTGTAACTTAGAAGAATTGAACAGCGAATCTGAACAACAAATCCTATATGATGAAATCAAATAGTGAATTCTATTGAACAACAAACCCTGTCGACAACAAACTCTGTTAAGCAACAATCTGAAATGAACAACAATCAAACGAAACAGAAAATGGAATCAAAGGCTGAAAATACATAGTGAATCCATACCTTTTCCAATGCTCAACACACCCCCCTACTTACCCTTTTTCATGCCCTCATGAAAACCATAGTTTACATGTAAAGCAGTTAGAGAATAGGCTGGAGAAGGTTTTTCATTAAGAGGTCTAAAACCATGGTTTGCAGCTAAAGCTTCAAAGATGTGCCCTGTCTATCCTTCAAGTAACTCATAAATGGCTTTATAGTCTATTGCAGGATACCATATAATGGGACTTTGAAACATACAACCTAGCCAGTATAGGCCTTCCCTCAAGATGAGGTTACTATAGAGAATCAGGTAGTCAGCAGCTAATCCAAAATTTCTATAATTAAATGGCTCTCTGCCTTGAACATTTCGATTGGAAATATTCCATCAGACTTTAGCTGCTATATAGGCCTAGTTTCTGATAGATATAAAATATTATACCCCATCCAAGACAATTTTTTTGTGGAGGGGTCCCAAAGTTTGGATCACACCCTCCTTTGTCATTAGACTCTTCTGCCTAGCCCATAATTTTAATGGGTGTTTTGGTTCACCCCTAACCCATTTTCCTACCTTTGGAAAGTATTATAGGCCCTGAGCCATTTCAACTGAGTGACAACAAACGAAATAAATGCTTGATATTGGATGTCACCCACAAAAGGGCTCGGATTTATCTCAATATCATTCTCCAATATAAGATTGTAAAAATATAACTCACATAGTAGACACTAGAATTTAACCCCATAGATTTTGCTGCATTTTACAAAATCATCTACAGTGTTTAATTCTATAGACTTTCATGCACTAACTACTTTAATTTTTAACTGTAAATATCTTTCTAATAAAAACATAGCATAATTATTGGGCATCTACATGCTAGAACATCAGTGTATAAGGAGCAGAGAGTATCCATTTGATTCCGGGCCATTTTTAATTAATTCGTTACCTTTTCAACTTTCTCTTCTGCCTTCCGACACTTATCATAGGCTTCAACCTCTGATGCACTGATGTCCTTTAGTTGCTGTTGTAGCTGTTGATATTTATTTTTGGGGACAGTCTCTCCCTCAAGCTTTTCTCTTGCGTATCGAGCCTGTGCCAGCTCCTTTTGGAGTTCTGCTATAGTAGGGTCAATAAAAATGTTTTGACTGAAGGCCTGTACGCTTTCAGTTGGGGCAGCTGTCTCTGGAATAGCTGCCTACTTCTCCATGATTTCTTGATTGAAGTCAGCTTATGTTTCCATAGTCTCTGCAATCTGGGGCTTTTCTTTTGTGGCTACTTTCCTTTTCTTTGGGGTTCGTTTGGTGGCTATGTTCCTCTATTTTAGAGTTCGTTTTTGGGTTGTCTTCATTTTGAGAACCCTAATACTCTGTTTGAGTTGTTCCAGTATCTTTTGAAGCTTCTGCCGTTCCTTCCACAGCTTCTCAAGTTCGGTTACTCTCTTTTTCCTCCTGGGAGGAATGACTGTCCCTTTCTTTGTACTTAATTTCTCAGGTAGGGTTCGCTTTTCAGTAGCCGGTCCTTCACTCAGGCTTGCTTCTCTGTTTTCTGCTCGGAATGCTTCTTCAGTGTTCATATGCTCCTGGCTATGTTCTTCAGGGGTAGTAACCTTAACTGGTTCTGCTGTTCCTTGAGGATCTTCCATTTGGAAAACTTCTTCAGTGTTCATACCTTCCTGGCCACATTTCTCAGGGGAAGTAACTCCAGCTAGTTATGTTGTTCCCTGAGTGTTTTTTCTTCTTCTTCATCAGTTATCCCCTCGGACGTATCTTCACCAGTAACAGCTTTTTCCTGCGAATGGTTTATCTCAATGTTTAAGTTTAGTGGGTTGTGGGGTTGTATGTATTCGCTCATGTTGGCCAAAATTTGGGCGAATTGGTCCTCCTGCAATGGGATTTGAGGTGGACTTGTAATGGTGGTTTCGGGAGGTTCTGCTCCCTCTCTTTCATCTTCATTCCTTCCTCCCTCTTCACAGGTGTGATAACTTCCTTCCTCTTCATCGGTATAGTGACTTTCTTATTCTCCACTGGTGTGGTGACCTTCTTCTTCTCCACTGGTGTGGTGACTTTATTCTTCTTCACCAGTGTGGTGACTCTCTTCTTCTTCCTCATCAGTATGATGACTTCCTTCTTCAAATTGTGGGGGTTGTTCATATTTCAAACTGGGAAATTCTAGGGGTTAGCTAATGCTACCATGAAAACCTTCTATCATTCCCCTACTTCTCCTTAACCTGGAGGATTGTCTGTGTTTTGATGGTTCTGTTGCTATGCTAGTAATTCTTTTGTGTTTTGGGGTAGGCAGGGCTATTCCTCCGTCAATTGAGAATATCAGTTCTTCCCAACTAGTCCGATGTTGGGAAAGACTGTAACTCACTATCAATCTAATTAAGAAATCGTGGCTTACCACCATGTCTATATGACAAGACTTTCTTATACTTTGGGCGACATCATGCAATAAGAAATTTAAAAACGTAGGCAGGTTTACAGTACATTTTTGCTTTAATACTGCCAATAACTTAAGGTGGCGAGGTCTTACCACATCTTTTCTTCCATCACATGTTATGTAGCCCTGTACTACTTTTTCCAATTTTGTCCATGGTTCTCCCAACGACGTCGGCTAAACTCCTTTCCCTTTGACGACCAGGGTCTGCCCTTCATCTCGGAAAATGTTCATGGCTTCTTGAAGCCTCACTTTCTTATGGGTCCATATGGTTCCTTCCTGCAGATTCTGTAAAAATTCAATGGCTACCGTTTCATGAGGTTGTTGCAGTCTTGTGATGTAGGTAATCCACCCTACTCTCTCCAGAATTTCCCATGTAGCGTTAGAAATAGCTAGCACCTGTGGCTCACTACGATTTGGTTGTCCTCCCATTTTATCTGCACACTATTAATTCTTCACAAATGCACAGTAATGTAATGGAACAACACAACACAGTATATCGAAACAATACCGTTAAGTTTTTATTATTACTGAGAATATAGGGATTTGATCCGCATGCATGCATAAAATATAGGGATTTGACCTACATGCAGGGATTAAAAGGCATCCGTGCCCCCCTTAAGGATGATAGGTCGTCCTCGAACGTCAAATAGAAGAGCAAGGTACTGCACAGAAATTGTACAGTAGTAAAAAGCATACATACTTATGATACAATCAATCAAATTATTGCATTACTGAAATCGATGCATATTATTAAATTTTAAATAGATATAGAAATGTTTATGTAATGATTCGAAGATAAGGGAAAGGGACAACTGATGTGAAAACAAGTACTTATGCGGTCATTACCCACACAAACTATTATGATCGATTTATGAATAAATTTCATGCATAATAGGTTCAAAACAAAGGGTTTAGAAGCATACTCTCATTTGATATGAGATAAAGATATAAGAAAAGGGTTTATCATTACTATTGATTTGAAAAGTGTGACTCCAATACCATCAGCAGAGCTCTGTTGCCCACAGGTTTCTATAACCTTGACAAAGTTTGTTTTTCACCCTTGGAACCATTATCCTTTATTTATGCCTAGGGAAGTGCTATTGTGATGTCATGATGGAGGCCACTGTGTTGGCTTGGGAACCAGATGTTTCACAATGCCATTCACCAGGAAGGAGTGAAAGGTGTACAGGCCGGCTTGTGATGAGACCTCCTGTTCCAAGGATTTTTTTATTATTATTTTTGAGTTATCCATTGGATCATATCCCTGGTGTGGTGGCCATAATGGGAATTCCACTTCACTGCTTCCTTATGATCATGGTAGGTTGGCTCTTGATGAGACCCCCTATCCTCCATCTGCCATATCATAGAATTGTTAGTAATTATATAGAGATTTTTTGTTTTGTTTTCATATATCACTTCCCTACTTATATATAGAGGATGGGTCAACACTCCTTAAGAGTAGGGATGGTGGAAGAAGTCTGAACATCTCAATAGAGAAAATATGCCCTTATTCTTATTCAATAAATAAAAACCAAAGAGAGTTATGAGAATTTATGGAAGAACAAACATAATAAATATAACTGATCATATTAATTTTAGTGAAAATAAAGACAACAAAGTGATATAGATAGCTGTGTCCTTTCCTTTTTCTTATCACTACAAAACAATTTCTTAAAAATGACAATTTCTCTTGATTTGCTGATTCTAGTAACCTTTTATTTGTGTATCCTTGCATAAATTGTATGTTTGCCTTTAAGAGAGTCATGAATAATTCGCAAAAATCCCCAAAACGTTGTTATAAAACAAGAAAAATGCACTTAAAAAGTGTTGTTCCTTTGGGAAGGAACAACAAAAACAATCTGCGAAAATGTTGTTCCTTTGGAAAGGAACAATAAAAACAATCAACGAAAATGTTGTTCCTTTGGGAAGGAACAACAAAAATAGGCAGAAAAACTATTGTTACTTTGAAAAGGAACAACAAAAACTCGGGGTAAAAACTATTGTTCCTTTTGAAAGGAACAACAAAAAGAAACACTCAACGCGTTGTTTCTTGAGAGAAACTGTTGTTGTTCCTTAAAAAGGAACGGCTTAAGAAATAAAATCTGTACAAAAACAAGAAAGATAAAGAGAAAAGCTTTATGTACAAGTCTCAAAATGAAAGAAATTATTCAGTGAATGGGTGCTAAGGAGGAGTTGTCTCCCTCAGCCAGAATCTGCATGGTAGAATCTTCCCGTAATTGCTGGTAAAAGGACTCCCGATTAAGCGGTTTATGGTAAAGTCGCACTCGATGACCGTTTACTTTGAACGAATGTCCAGATCCATCAATGGTGGTTAATGTGATGGTGCCATTATCATGCACTTTTTGTATCTCGTAGGGTCCAAGCCATCATTTCTGGATTTTTCCTGGGAAATCCTGAAACTTGGAGTCATATAGGAGTGCCCTATCCCCTTCGTGGAAAATTTTCTCTTTGATGAGGGCGTTTGCCATTTTTCTCTCTGTTGTTGAATTAATGCAGTGTGCTGAAGAGTAGAGAGCCTAATTTCATCTAACTCATTGATTTACTGTAGTCTTCTAACCTGGGCTTTATTTAGATCTAAACCCACCTCTTGGGCTGTTCTTAATGTCTGAATTTCAAACTCTATTGGAAATATGGGTTCTTTTCCAAATACTAATTGATATGGTGAATACCCCGTGGTACTTCTCCATGTTGTTCAATATGCCCACAAGGATTATGGCAATCTATAAGCCCAATCACGTTTGTGTGATGCAACTGTTTTTGTCAGTATAGATTCGATCACTTTATTTGTGCTCTCTACCTGGCCCTTTGCCTGTGGGTGGTATGGAGTTGTGATTTTGTGTTGAATGTGGTAATTTTATAATGTTGCAGCAATTCTGTTACCTACAAATTGCAGTCCTCCATCTGTAATTATGTCCTTTGGGAGGCCGTATTGGACAAATATTTGGAAAAGGAATTGTCTTACCGAGTCCTCTGTAGCTCTCAAAAGTGCCTCTGCTTCAACCCATTTAGTAACATAGTTTGTTGTGACTAGGATGTATGTTTTCTGTATGAATTTTTTAGCGTCTTTAAAAATTGTAGGCCAGTAATAGCCTGTCTGTAAAACCTTGTGGCTAGTCCTACGATATGCAAAATTTCCACCACACAGCTCGTCGTGGCATGCTTTTAGAATATCAAATATTTCATCCTCTCGGACGCATCTCCTGATGTGCATATCTAATCCTATATGAAACATGTAGCCCCCAATCTAAGAGAATCGAGTACTACGCTGTACTATTTGTTTTCGTTCGTTGGGCGTTAGATGCTTAGGTAATTTACCTATTGCTAAATAATTTGAAATATCAGCATACCATGGGGTTATAGTAGTAACGGCGGACAAATTTTCATCTTGGAAGTGATCTTCGACTGCTGCTGCATCTGTTGGTTTTGGCATTCGTGACAGGAAATCGGCTACAGGGTTCTCTTTTCCAGGTCGATCTTTTATTGTGATATCGAATTCCTGCAATAAAATCAACCATATTGTTACTATACCATTTGTAACAGGTTTATTTGCTAAAAATTTTATGGCAGAGTGATCTGTATATAAAACTACAGGATACCCAGTTATATAATGTCTAAATTTATTTACAGCATGTATCACAGCTAAAAATTCTTTCTCAGTCACAATATAGTTTAATTCAGTATGAGATATATTTTGTCTAATATAATAGATTGCATATGGTTTCTTATCCTCTTCCTGCCCAAGAACTGCTCCAATAGCTGTGTCTAAGGCATGAGATGAAATTTGAAATGGCAAATCCCAATTTGGCCCCCTTAGCACTAGGGTTGTTGATAGAAGATTTTTGAGATCCTCAAAAGCATGGTCACATTTATCTATCCAGTTAAAATCAAAATTCCCTGTTAGTGCATATAAAGGTGCAGCTACTCGAGAATAATGTTCTATAAATCTTCTATAATAACTAGAAAATCTGAGAAAGCTACGTACCTATGTTTGTGTGGTAGGAGTAGGTATTAACAAAACTATCTGAATTTTAGCTGGATCTACCTGAATTCCAGCTGCTGAAATATAATGACCTAAGTTGAGTCCCTCAGTCATCATCATGTGACACTTTTCATGGCTTAAGCAAAGCCTAGTGTCAATACATCTTTGCAACACCTTTTCCAAGGTTTCTAATGCTGGCTCAAAATCATCTCCGTAAGGTGTGAATTCATCCATGTATACTTCGAGCCCTTCATTTATTAAATCTAAAAAGATGCTGAGAATGTGATGCAGAGGCATTATACACTAGCCAGCAATGTAGGAGGTTTTGTCCACATGTTGTGGCTAGGAGGGTTCGAAATCATTGAATTGTAACAGCTAGATGTCAATACCTCAGCTGACTGTTTCATTTAGATTAGTCAGAATTTGTAGAAGTCAAATAGTTAAGTTCAGTCCATTTGTCATGGTTCAGTTGGTTGAATAATTGTAATTAGGATTTTGATTTTCTAAACGGTCCTCACAGAGGAACCGAAGAGACACATTGTAATGTAAATAAATTGTATTCTGCGGATGTATTTGGAGGAGGAGAGATTTCTGCAATAAATTCTATGTGTTAAGCAATTTCTTCCGGTTGAATAAATTTCAGTTCCCATTAATTGTCAAATTGTCTCGAGTTGATATTTGTGAGGAAATTTGTTTAATTATGAAGCGATTGAAGTCTGTGCGTATATAATTACTGAATTGAGCTGCTGTGTAGTCTCTGCATCCCTTTGTTTACTGTTTCTCTCAATGTGTCCGAACAAACTCTGTTGAATTAATTCCACTCATAGAAGAAGTCTACGTACAATTGTGGTCGACTAACTCTATTCTGAGGTAGCGAAGACTCCGCCGAAAGAGGAATGGACTGTTTGTTGTTAATCAGATCCTGAACCAAGGTCTGACTTGAGTTAGCAAATGAGAGATAATAGGAAGGAAGGCATTAACCGAGGTCAATCACTGTTCCAATCCTGTGAGTGGGTTAGCAAAACTGGATTGCCCATATCGCGCCACTCTTTTGGAGTAAGCGGTATTCCTAAATTCGGAGCGATTCCATTGAACGGTCGACACGCGGCAAGGGTGGGACCCCGAAAACCGCTTTCATTGCGTGTTAACGTTCGACATCGGAGCTCGCGCGATATTGATGCATACCGTCGATCTGGAGGAAGACCAACTGAACGGTGATTGCGATCAGAAATAGCACGAGGGATAACCTAAGGTAGGGTGTATGTATTTAATTGAGTTACGCCGATCGTATATGTGTGGGTCGAAATATATTAAAGTGTTTCTTTGTAAAGATTGTCGATAAGTTGGAGGGAGCCAAAGGTTCATTATAAGTGGCTTAGTTGGATAAAGGCTCAAAAATATATTTAAACTCTCCAAAATCTACTGAATATATTCATTTGTCAAATTCTTCGAAATTGATAAATAAAATTCCAATGAAAAGAAAGAAGACCACGTGGAGGTAAACCAAGTTAATTGAGGGAAATGCTGACAGAGCGACTATAGTAGACCAGATCTCCACAAGGGGTCGACTTTGGGCTTTGTTGTTGTCATTTGTGGTATCATAGCTGTTGGTTTTAAGTGTTTTTGCAAAGAACTGACATTGCAATCCGAGTTGGTAGAGGTGCTGGCAGAAGGAGACCTGTTGCCAACGCAGAGGTGTTGGGGATGTTGCAGAGGGTTGAGGCCAAAGTGGATGCCATGGAGCAAAGACAACACAGAGATCCTGAAGACATCAGTGAACCTGAAATAGAAGAAGCTGAAGAAAATGCTGAGATTCCTCCTGACTTGAGGCTCCTCAGAACTGTTCTAGGGTCTGCAGTTAAGCCCAGGATTGAAGTGTCGAGTTTTGCAGGAGGACTGAATCCAGAAGAACTAGTGGACTGGATTAATGAAATGAACAAGTGCTTCAATTATGAAGAAATGAGTGAAGATAAGAAGGTCAAGTTTGCAGTAACAAAGCTGAATGGACATGCTGCACTTTGGTGGGATGGAGTGCAGGAAGAAAGGAGGAGAGTTGGCAAGCAGCCTATCAAAAGCTGGACCAGAATGATGGCTAAGTTAAAAGGTAAATTCTTGCCTAGTGATTATCAGCTGACATTGTTTAGGCAAATGCAGAACCTGAGATAGAGGTCGCTGAAAATAAAAAAATACACAGAAGAATTCTATAGAGTAAGCATAAGAGCAGGGAAATTTCAAGACACACCAGAGAAGACTGTTAGATATGTGAATGGTCTCAAGTTGGAGATCCAAGATGAGATTGTTCTTCTGTATCCTAAGATAGTGGAAGAGGCCTACCAGATGGCCTTGAAAGCATAGGAGAAACTCCTGAGGAAGCAGTCTGCCAAGAAGAGAGGTACTTTCCGTCTGAACAAAAGTCAGGGTGGTAGAGGAAAGCCTACTACACCTAGGGATGGAGCTAACAGTAGCTCACCTCAGAATGCATCTATAGAGGATGATGCAAGGGGTAGAAGGGGTTCTTACAGATGAAAAGGAAGAGGAGGCAGAGATAGAGGCAGAGGTAGAGAATTGAGGTGCTATAGATGTCAGCAAGTGGGACATAAGCACTATGAGTGCCTAGAGAATGTGGGTGCTGGTCCAAGAAATGTTGTTGTTTCCCAAGCTAGAGAAGAGGCAGAAATTGAGGAAGAAATTATACCAGAGAGGGGAGAGTCCTTGGTGGTTAATAAGGTCCTGTTGAAGAAAACCAAAGAGGTCACTGAACCTGCACAAAGGAAGAATTTGTTTAGGAGCATATGCAAAGTCCAAGGGAAATGCTGCCAGCTAGTCATTGATAGTGGCAGCACAGACAATCTGGTTTCCACTGAGATGATAGAGAAGTTGAAGTTGAAGACAAGGGAGCATTCAAATCCCTACAGGGTGTCCTGGCTGCATAAAGGACACCAGCTGGTTGTAAAAGAACAGTGTGAGATAGAGCTGCAAATGGGAAAATACAAAGATAAGGAGCCAAAATGCAGGATTGTACACTCCCTTGCCTATTCCAGACAAGCCTTAGGACATGGTGAGTATGGATTTTGTTCTAGGATTGCCCAAGACTCAGAGAGGTAACGATGCAGTCTTTTTTGTAGTGGACAGATTCTCCAAAATGGCACATTTTATTCCATGTTATAAAACTAGTGATGCCACCCATGTTGCTAACTTGTTTTTCAAAGAAGTTGTTAGGTTGCATGGGTTGCCCAAGAGTATTGTTTCAGACAGAGACACCAGGTTTTTGAGCCATTTTTGGAGGACACTGTGGAAGAAACTTGGTACCAAACTGAGTTTCAGCTCAGCTTATCATCCCCAGACCGATGGACAAACTGAGGTAGTGAATAGGAGTCTGGGAAATTTGTTGAGAAGTCTTGCAGGAGAGCATCCCAAGCAGTGGGACCATATTTTTCCCCAGGCAGAATATGCCTATAATGACTCACCAAATAGAAGCACAGGGTAGATTCCATTCCATATTGCTTATGGAATGCACCCCAGAGGAATATCAGAATTAAGAAATCTGGGAAAGTCAGAACTGAGAAGTGCTGATGGTGAGGAATTTGCTTCAGAGATCCAGGCCATACATGAACAAGTGAAACAACAACTACAAGGAAACAACATCAAATACAAAGGAAAGGAAAACTTGAGCAGAAAAGAAGTCCATCTTGAAGTAGGAGACCTGGTTTTGGCACACTTGAGAAAGGAGAGATTTCCAAAGAAGCAGTATAAAAAATTGAAGTTCAAAAAGATTGGGCCATGCAAGATACTTAGAAATTTTTCTGCAAATGCTTATGAGATTGAATTGCCACGTGATGTTGGAATATCTCCCATTTTTAATGTTGCAGATTTGTACAAGTATGAAGATGTTGGTGCAGAAGAAAGATCAGCAGACAAGGAACATATTGAGTGGGAAAAGCAGCTATCTCCAGCACAACCATTGCAACCAAAGAAGATATTGGACAAAAGAGTGTTCAGGAAGACCAGAGGAAAAAAGTACTTTCAGTACTTAATCAAATGGAAAGACAAGCCAGAGGAAGAAGCCACTTGGATGACTAGAGGAATGTTTCAGAAGATAGGAAGATCAGTGGAAGAGCTCATGGACAGGAGCCTATGAAGAAAATTTCCCTCGGGAGTCTGATGCAGGCTCATTAGACACTAGCCAGCAATGTAGGATGTTTTGTCCACATGTTGTGGCTAGGAGGGTTCGAAATCATTGAATTTTAATAGCTAGGTGTCAATACCTCAGCTGACTGTTTCATTTATATTAGTTAGAATTTGTAGAAGTCGAATAGTTAAGTTCAGTCCATATGTCATGGTTTAGTTGGTTGAATAATTGTAATTAGGCTTTTGATTTTCTAAAAGGTCCTCACAGAGGAACCGAAGAGACACATTGTAATGTATATAAATTATATTTTGCGGATGTATTTGGAGGAGGAGAGATTTCTGCAATAAGTTCTGTGTGTTAAGCAATTGCTTCCGGATGAATAAATTTCAGTTCCCATTAATTGTCAAATTGTCTCGAGTTGATATTTGTGAGGAAATTTGTTTAATTGTGAAGCGATTGAAGTCTGTGTGTATATAATTACTGAATTGAGCTGCTGTGCAGTCTCTGCATCCCTTTGTTTACAGTTTCTCTCAATGTGTCTGAAAAAACTCTGTTGAATTAATTCCACTCATAGAAGAAATCTGCATACAATTGTGGTCGACTAAATCTATTTTGAGGTAGCGAAGACTCCGCCGAAAGAGGAATGGACTGTTTTTTGTTAATCGGATCCTGAACCAAGGTCTGACTTGAGTTAGAAAATGAGAGAGCATACGAAGGAAGGCATTAACTGGGGTCAATCACTGTTCCAAACCCGTGAGTGGGTTAGCGAAACCGGATTGCCCATATCGCACCACTCTTGTGGAGTAAGCGGTATTCCTAAATTCGGAGCGATCCCATTGAATGGTTGACACGCGGCAAGGGTGGGACCCCAAAAATCGCTTTCATTGCACACCATCGCGCATTAATGTTTGGCATCGAAGCCCGGGTGATATTGATACATACCGTCGATCTAGGGCGATCCCTACTAGCCCAGCAGGGGTCTAGCAACAAACAAACAATGTCATGACGCAGGTTCCTAATTACGAATGAAAAGGCTGGAGATAAGAGCCTACCTGGATTCCAACGCTAGGATCTGAAGAAGAAGCGTCCCCGTTACTCAAGCTTGGCAGATCACAATCCTTCCACGATCTCCGCGGATGAACACCTGCACACAGAAGAAACGAACAGATACAAGCATAGAAACCATCATACGTAACTAAACATCAGTCATAAAGGACATTACTCGCATTAACATGATGGAAAACGGAGTGGAACCATAATCATAATCATCTATTAAATAACCAGCGAAGAAAGATTACAACCAAGTTATGACGTCGCGGTCTCCTTCGGACGGGTTTCCAGTAGTCCACGTCTCACAAAGCTCGCCAAGGAAAGGGAAAACCTCTCCAGAGTCTCGTGAAAATGGTCTCCTTACTTGAGTCAGCCTTAAGGGAAAGAGAGGGTGCTTTACAACACAAAGGCTCTTGGGAATATGGAGATTCAGAGCTTAGGCACTTCAAGACTAGCTTGCCATTTATTTGAGCAAGCTTTTATAGATGGGGAAGGAGGAGTTGGGATCCCTATTATTATGGGATTGGCCCTATCAACAAGGAAGGTTCCATGGGAGGTGGCAAAACCACTTCCCTCCATAGAACTTCCGCAGCCAACCTCCCAACTCAAGATAGGTGATGGTTTATGAATTTGTTAGAACTCAACTTCCGCCATCCTTATTTAAAAAACAACTCCCAAATTGGGTGGCGCGACTACGGCTCTATGACAGAGCGCCAAGTGGCGCGACCCCTTTGCAGTAATTTCTCCATTGGCGCGAGTACTGAACTGCTTGCCCGCGCCAATGCCAAAAGGGATGTTTTTCATGACTTTTGCAAGGAGATGTCTCAAGGGCAAATGAAGCTCATGTTCAGAGGGATGCATTGATAATGATTTCAAGGCATGACAATGTCCACAGGTCACAGAATGGGTCCTCCACTGTGCGGGATGGGGAATGGTAAGGACGGTGACAAATTACTGTGTAACAGATGCCCCCTAAAGTATGAGGCCCGAGAGGGAGAGGGGTGAAATGCTTTACGAGAACATGTCCAACTGAAAGCCCGCCGTCGGAAAACCTGCACAGAAAGATACAACTGATATCTCAAGTACATGATGTATAAGTGGTATGGACGCAGCCATCCGAACAGAATATGCTACAATCCGGATCCAGGGTATGGGCGCAGCCATCCAACTAAGATCAAACAAATAGACTCAGGTATGGTCGCAGCCATCCAATCAATGAGTCATGTACATAACGATAATGATCCACAATCGCAGCCTGGATTACAACAGACACAATCCAGGGTCTTGCGCTCCATCTCGACCCAACAGAGTACAAGTTCAAGCATGTGAATATGTGAGCTGAAGTCGAACATGCAAGAACATCGCCGGATTACCAGCCAATGATGAAAGCTGTTAACCGACGCGAGAGAAACCACCAATAATGACAATGGTCCTCAAGGTACTACAGGTACAATCTACGGCATGCGAACAAATGAGATGACGTCGAACACCCGCAGAATCACTCGATCGGAGGCCAATGATGTAAACCTCTCGTCGAATGCGACGAACCTGCCATTGAGGCATGCAGGCTCCAAAGTACCATAAAGAGTCTCTAGACCAACTTCCTGGATAATGAGCTGATGTCGACAGGAAGTGACCTTGATCGATGGTGGGCCATAATGATTCCCACATCATCGACACGAGACAGAGGAACATGATGTTTTGTTGTGAATCAGGATTGCATGAGAAACAGAGGAAGGTTGATATTTGTAGAGGCCAACTTCTCTTGAACACATGAACGGCACGACAGTGGACTTGGCAGTATTTGACATCAACAGATCAGAGGTCATGGTGACGAGGCAGTGAACAGATGAGAGGTCAAAAGAGATTATCCAAACCCATGGAGGCAAAGTGAAGCAACGAGATGAGATGTCCCCAACCCGACACGGATGCAGACAAGTGCCATGTTCAAGAGCGACATACTGCCGACGACAACGACGATGGTTCCATTTTTCCCCATCATTTCTGGCGAGTACCCCAACTATTTTTAATAACAAGCTTGAAGGGGATAGCATATGCTTGTGATATAAGTCCGCCCTTCGGGCGAATCCATCCTGGTGCATTTAACGAGTCCCAGGAAGGAGAAACTCGGAGAACGTCATTTCGACTAGATCCAATGTCATCAGGGTTTAACGAGTCTGACAAAGGAAGAACTCGGCGTCTTTTCATGTTTAGAGAGTTTGAAAAGACAGCGGAAAAGAAAACTCCACGGGTCCCTTTTCGTAAATAGTTTCCCAGATCCGAAAAGGTAGAAAACAATATCCGAGAAAACCTCCTAGTCGCAATAGGCTAGGGTATTCCTTTTTCGTAATCAATCCATCCCAGCCCGAAAAAGGGTTAAACTTATACTGGGTGGATGTCGATTCGTGTCCATTTTAACGAGATCGAAATGACAAGGGCCTCGGCGATCTTTTCATATTTAGAGAGTCATAAAAGAGCTGAAAGATGACTCCGGAGTGACTTTTTCGTGTATTTACTGAGTCCGAAAAAGTATAAAATACAACTCGTGTCCATCTTTTTGAGTCGCAAAACCTGTTGCTGCACATACCAAGCAAGCGTAAAATCCATTTTCGACATAACATATGCAAATATTTGATAAAAATAACTTTTAGAACTCTTTTTAATGTCGAAAAAGTTATAAATATGTCTAATTGGTAAAAATAAAATTACTTTTACTATTTACCTTGGTAGAAAACAACAGTGGTCCATTTGGAGTAGAATCTTCTGACGGTGATTGCGACCAATCCAGGCAACCATTCAGCTTCTCGTCTGTCATAGGTAAGAGGCGCTCCTTTGCTTTTCATTTCCATACATTTTTTAATGATTTTCCCTTAGAAATCAACTTTGTGTGGCCACTTTTAAAATTTTAGGGCCGGGCCCATTGGCGCGGGTATCGGGCACAGACCCGCGCCAATGAGCTCATTTTAATAAAGGGCTCGCGCCACATGGCGTGACTGTTAGCAAAATAGCCGCGCCAGTGGCCGAACCTAATTTCACGCCTAAAATTCCGGTATTTAAACTAAATTTCTTGAATTTTGAAGCTCACCAAAGATCTAATCAGGGGTTTTTGACCACATGAATGCAGATAACCACTCACAATGGTAATCGAATGGAAGGAACGAGAGCACGGAGATGAGGATGAACAGGCCATGCAAAGCCAGGCTTGCATGAACGCTCTTAGAGACTGTGGATTGAAAAAGTTCTTCCTCACGCCATGTTTACGAGCTCAGCCCGAGCTCCTCCAATATCTAATCAGCATCTGGGATGAAAATGAACAAGTGTTCAGGCTACGAGACCAGGTGCTAGAACTGGAGGTCACTGACATTTATTTCATTACTGGATTGTCCCGTAGAGGTCCAATTCCTGTACTGACAGGGAGCAGACCATCAGGGGAAAAGATGGAACAAGTAATGGCACGGGTGTGCCGAGGGGCACAAACAGGATCAGGAAGCAAGAAGGTATACATCTCCACCATCCCTGATTTAGCACTGAGAGTAGTTCTCCACACCATTACGCGGGCTGCTGGGTCGCAGGCTCCGCACGAGGCCACGAAGACCCAACTCCTGTTGGCCTCAGAATGCATGGATCCCCTACTGTTCAACTGGGCAGAAGCAGTAACCATCAACATGAAAAGGCAGCTCACAAAGTGCAAACAGGGGAAACTGAAACAGTTCGGGTATGGTTCCATCTTGGTATCGTTCATTCTGGAACGCATACCAATCTTCCAGGGCCAAGGGGCCGTAGTGGCGAGTCCGATACCACGAGAGCCACGAATGGCTCACTGGGCAGCACTGATGCCCAGATCTGGAGGTGGCCAACAGATGTCCTGGAGGCCAGAGTTCTTTAGGTGGCTACGACGCCAACTGATCGTCGTGGAAGATTGGCCCTATTCGGGAACTGACTTTACCGGGGACCCAGATCTCCCACTACCAGAAGGAGACGACTGGGACGAGGAGCTGGGTAAGACCTCATATTTTTGATTTTGTGTTTATATGTTTTTTTGTTAATACACATTTGTCTTGACACAATTATATATGCATGCAGATGTAGGACCTGAGAGACCAGCCGGGATGTCTCCTATCTCTCGGAGGACACAACTCGCCCTTGAGATCCAGGGGGAAGGCACCGGAGGAGAGGAACTGATCCAGAACCTCGAGGGGATTGCCCATGGGATCCCAGACTATGCCCGACTATCAGATGTACCGATGGCATACCAGCGCCATACGGTGGGAGTTCCGAACCGGATCCACCGAATCTTGAGGCGCCTAGTGCGTGCAGTGACGTGCTATCATGAGCACCATGCGGATTAGTCCCTAGGGTTTATGCCACACCTATTTTTTGAGAGACACAGTGTCTCAAGATGTACTAAGACGATTATGTATATTTTTTGAGTTTTATGTGACACACTCTATGTAAACATTTCGATATCTATATATATACATATCTATTTCTGGATGAGTCTTTCTTTACATGTGATGATGATTATAAATTGCGCAAATGCCTGTCTAATACCAAATTTGCTACTGCATCTGTTAATGTATTCAAATTCCTGGGTATATGATGATAAGTAATGTAGTCAAAATTCCTTTCCAGTAATCGAATACGCAAATACAGACGTAAGATGGACGGGTTCCTTACCGAATAGTGTCCGTTCAGCTGTAACACTACAAGTTGTGAATCTAGATACACGAGCAATTCACGGATACCAAGGTTTACTGCCTCGGTTAACAATTCCAACACGACACTATATTCCGCGATATTGTTCGTGGTACGTCCTAAACACACACCTTGCAGGTTAATCAACTCACCAGCAGGATCGTAGATTACCCAGGCTGCGGAAGATAGATTCCTGGTACTGCGGGAGGCACCATCCGCGAAACCAACAAATGGATGAATAGACATCTGCACAACCAGGAAGACCCGATCAGCAGAAAGATGTTTACAAAGCACACCACACTATGCACACAAATGACAATCACACACCTATGTACACACACAACACCAAGAAATCACTTCAGGCGTAGTACTTTTTAAAGTCTGGCCCATTCTTTGAGTGCGCTTGGCGGAACTCCTTAAGTAATCCCATAAGCTCGTAGGCCCCATTTTTCAAAATCGTTTTTCACTCTCATAGGCAGTGCCACATGGGCCTGGAGTTCAAGGCTCAAACTTGTCATGCTACTAGTCATTAAAGAAAACTGAAAGTTCTCCTTGATCAAAGAGCAGGGAATAAACCACTATGGGTCTTGAGTTGGGAGGTTGGCTGCGGGAGTTCTATGGAGGGAAGTGTTTTTGCCACCTCCCATGGAACCTTCCTTGTTGATAGGGCCAATCCCATAATAATAGGGATCCCAACTCCTCCTTCCCCATCTATAAAAGCTTGCTCAAATCAATGGCAAGCTAGTCTTGAAGTGCCTAAGCTCTGAATCTCCATATTCCCAAGAGCCTTTGCGTTGTAAAGCACCCTCTCTTTCCCTTAAGGCTGACTCAAGTAAGGAGACCATTGTCATGAGACTCTGGAGAGGTTTTCCCTTTCCTTGGCGAGCTTTGCGAGACGTGGACTACTGGAAACCCGTCCGAAGGAGACCGCGACGTCAGAACTTGGTTGTAATCTTTCTTCGTTGGTTATTTAATAGATGATTATGATTATGGTTCCACTCCGTTTTCCATCATGTTAATGCGAGTAATGTCCTTTCTGACTGATGTTTAGTTACGTATGCTGGTTTCTATGCTTGTATATGTTCGTTTCTTCCATGTGCAGGTGTTCATCCACGGAGATCGTGGAGGGATTGTGATCTGCCAAGCTTGAGGAACGGGGACGCTTCTTCTTCAGATCCTAGCGTTGGAATCCAGGTAGGCTCTTATCTCCATCCTTTTCATTCGTAATTAGGAACCTGCGTCATGACATTGTTTGTTTGTTGCTAGACCCCTGCTGGGCTAGTAGGGATCGCCTCTGTCCGCAGAGGGGATTTACCTCCTCAACAAATTGGCGACTCCGCTGGGGAGGATGGGGAATGGTAAGGACGGTGACAAATTACTATGTAACAGAAGCCCACGTGATATTGATGCATACCATCGATCTGGAGGAAGATCAACTGAACGGTGATTGCGATCAGAAATAGCACGAGGGACAACCTAAGGTAGGGTGTATGTATTTAATTGAGTTTCGCCGATCGTATGTGTGGGTCGAAATATATTAAAGTGTTTCTTTGTGAAGATTTTCGATAAGTTGGAGGGAGCCAAAGGTTCGCTATAAGTGGCTTAGTTGGATAAAGGCTCGGAAATATATTTAAACTCTAAAAAATCTATTGAATATATTTATTTGTCAAATTCTTAGAAATTGATAAATAAAATTCCAATGAAAAGAAAGAAGACCACGTGGAGGTAAACCAAGTTAATTGAGGGAAATACTGACAGAGCGACTATAGTAGACCAGCTCTCCGCAAGGGGCCGACTTTGGGCTTTGTTGCTGTCAGAATGGCCCTCTGAAATGTAGCAGGGGCATTCCATAGGCCAAAGGGTAAAACTCGATAGGAAAATGTCCCCCATGGGAAGGTAAAAGTGGTTTTGTCTTGGTCTTCAGGGGCAATTTTAAATTGATTGTATCCGCTGAAGCCATCTAGGAAAGAAAATAAATTTTTTCCGGCTAATGTATCTAATACCTGGTCAATGAAGGGAAGGGGAAAGTGGTCTTTCTGGGTTGCTTTGTTTATCTCTCGGTAGTCGACACATATCCTCCACTTTCCGTTCTTCTTTGGCACTACTACTAATGGAGAGACCCACTTTCTATCAGATATTGGGTAAATAAAATTGACATCCAACAGCTTTTGTAATTCAGCTTTCACAATATCTTTAAGATGAGGATTTAATCTTTTTTGGGGTTGGCGAATGGGTCTAGAATATTTTTCTATATAGATGTGGTGCATACATAACTGGGGGTAAATTCCCTTCATGTTTGGATAATCCCATGCAAAGGCTCCTTTATATTTTTGTAGTAATTGGACCATCCTCTTTTCTTGTTCAACAGTCAGGTTTTTGTTAATGTTTAAGGTTTTTCCCGGTTCAATTTCTACAATTTTTCTATTGTAAACAGAAGTGGTGGGTATTTATTGATCATGAATGTCTTTCAGGGGATCTTCTTCTTCTTGATTATCAAATGCTGCCTTGATCATGTGACATTGCAAATGGGATCTAATTTTTGGTTTACTGATGAAACTATTAATAATGTCATCCTCTGTTTGGTCTTTAAAGTCGAGGGCATCTTCTATGGTTAGTGGTGATCTAATATTTTCCATGAGATATGATAGAGGTTGTTTCCTTGTTTTGATTATCGATAGGCTTGGTTGGGCTGGGGGATATAAAGCTAAATTCTTGACATAGTTTCCCCTTGTTATAGTCATGTTTCCTTGTCGGCAGCCAATGTAAGCATCGACAGTTTCCAACCAAGGTCTACTTAGGATCAAAGGGTGTCCATCTAGCTGGTTTTTGGGGTTGATAATCAGGAAGTCAAGAGGGTACTCCCAGGAATCTACTAATACCATTACATCATGTAATGTACCTTCTGGTTTGACTACCAATTGGTCAGCCAATTCCAATAAGGTTGTTGTTGGATCTAATGATGTAATGCCAAGTTTTTGACAAGTGGTGGTTGTTAGGATATTAATTGTAGCTCCCAAATCAACTAAGGCATTTGGAAATGATTGCCCATTGATTTGTACCGTCACTATAGGATTTCCTGGGTCCTCATACTTTATAGGTGTTTCCATTCCTGATAATAAATCAGATAGAGTGCTGAATAATTGAACAGTTGGGTTAGTTGTTGTTCTCCTCTTGGGCTTCCTTATACATAGTTCTTTGACGATTTTTGCATAAATAGGGATGTCTTGGATAGCTTAGAGGAGAGGGATTTTTATACAATTTTTTTTTAATTCTCCCAGAAGATAAAAATCACGATATTCTATTGGGTGAGGTATGATTAATTGTTTTGGGAACGGTGGAGAAGAGGTGGTTTCTTGTTCCTAAGTTTGTTGTTTAACCACATTCTCTTTGTGCACTATTTGTTCTGCGGGTAACGGGTCTTCAACTCGAGCATTTTTGTCTCCCATTATTTCTATTATGCACCTAGATCTTAGTTGAAGGTCATTACACTCCCTCAGTTCAGTTTCTAGTTCCGGTGGTTCCATTATTTGAAAATACTTAACTGGCCTATTATTGGGGTTTGGGTTGGGTTGGGCCAGGAGTTGCGGTCTTAAGTTGGTCAGGGGATTTTGTGGCAATGTATAGGGGGCTGAAAGTGTAGGTTGAGGGAGAGGGATTGTTCCAGCTAGCTGATTTGTAGGTCTTTTCGAGTTTTTCCACTAGGCCTAACTCTGCGAGGTGGAGGGGGACCATTGTGTTGGATAAGCATTGTTTTTCCAAAATGGTGGACAGTAAGGAAAGTTTGGCCAATTGGTTTGATTTGCTTGATTTGGCCATGGTGATGTAGGGAATGGCTGTTGTGACCAATTGGGGAAAGGTGGCTAATTTTTCCACATTCCATTATATTGTTGAGCATTATACTGAGGAAACTGAAAAGAAGAGGATGGATCAATTGGCATACCTGTTTGTTGTGGCTGCCATTTTCGGCACTGATTGAGTAGGCATACTAATTCTGATTCTTCTTCCGCCTCCTTGTAAACTCATTTAAATCCAGGGAGCGAGAGACAACCTTTTATGGATTGATCTTTTGTGCAGATAACACAGAATTTGACCATATCCAATGGGCACTCTTTATGGCTATGTTTCTTTCTGCATTTAGGGCAGAATATTGCCAGATTTTGTTCTGCTTCTGCTTACTTTTGTTTGGCTTGCATAATGTCGAACTGTGTTGTCAGAGTCCCTGGAATATCCATTTTTAAATCTTCTAGTAGATTGCCAATTTCTGCGGGGGTTATACTTTCACCAAAGATCTTACTATCTCTTGTGATCATATCACATTCTGCTGACTTTAGCCTTGTGCTGCCTCTCGAACTCCTGATACATAAATCAATAATGTCAGCAAAATTTTCCTGGTATATATCACCTTTGCCCATAATGTTTAATGTTTCAACCCATTTTTCCTTCATCCCTTTAAGTAATGTAGTTTTCAACACATTATCAGGTAAGGGTAAAGATGCATAAGGTGATCTCTGGAGGTTGTGTTGAAAGCGTTCTACAATTTCCTCAAGTGTTTCATTAGGTTTTGCTGTCATATGAAATATTTCATCTTTTAATTCCCTGGACCTACAATAATCCTGATATTTCTTTAAAAACGCATCTTTCATCTTATCCCAATCATTTATAACACCTCCACCTAACCCGATAAACCATCGTAAAGCTTCTCCTTTTTAATGTGGAAGGAAATAATTTTAATTTTTGGGGATCGGTGGTATAGTCATACCCCCTACATAATACATCGAATTCAAACATAAATGCATCTGGATCTTCCGATGTTAAGACATGGAATGTAGGAATATGCTGAAGAGGAATGGCCTTCATAGGCGCATTAACTGCAGTGTCCACATTGGGATATTGCAGTGTAGAATTTTGTTGGGGTGTTTGTTGGTTCTGGTTCTGGGCCATTTGATCGAATATGTGCCAATATCCTTCTGGGATTTCAAGGGAATTCCTAGGCTGACTAGAAGGAACAGGAATGACCTTGACAGAACTCCCTTGATCTGGAATAATAAGTGTTCCTTGCTGGCCTACTATCTGAGGAGAATCAGGTCCTTTAGCTTTATTTTGAATGATATTGACAACACTTCCCTTATCTGGGTTGCTCACTGTTTGGATTACTCCAAGAGTAGATTTTGGTTTTTCTGTTTCCCCTGTTTCCCATCTCCTTCGCGGAGATTACTAGAGTTCCCTTCTTGCAGAGAAATTAGGCGAGAATTCTCAATTTCTTGGGAATCTTGCTCAATTCCTTCTGTTTGAATATGTACCTCAGCAAAGGCTACAGATGGTGATTCTGTGGCCTAAAGGGAACTAGTAGGCTGTCTAGAAATAACTTTCCTAGGTCCTACTGATGGCTGAGATTCATTTTTCTTAAGAATTTCGTCAATGAAAGTTGTTCGCCAAAGGGTCACCAGTCCCTTAGGTTTTTCGGGTTTAGGAGGAATTTTGTTCTGTTTAGATTTTCTACTCATTCAAAAAGACAAGCATTCATTCCTACCTAAAATTTTTACCCAATTCTGCTGTCAAGTGGGCCAGTGAACAAGTATGTTTCTTGCTCGGTACACAGGTTCTTACCTTCTGTTTTTAATACCCAATTCTTCTCTAGCAGAAAAAAATCAAATATGCATCACTCTCTGTAAATGGCTACACTCTCCCCGGCAACGACGCCAAAATGTTGAGGTATAAAAGGTGTCTTTTTAACGCCTATTTATCCTACATTGATTATCAATCCAGGAATGATTTTTTGTTTCAAGAGTGTTCTCAGTCTGAGGCTACAGTTCAATCAAAGAGTAATTCTTTGAAATATGTAGTATAGTGTTCTAAATACAAGAGTAAATGGATGCTTGGAAAAGAAATCTAACTACAATGACATGAACTTAAATGCTTGAAAATTCAATCATTCACTCAACAAGTATCAACCAAGGATACAGTAATGATAACTCTTTCCTTTAGAAACTGATAAAATCAACTAAGAACAAGATAATAAATATGAGAACGTGGGAGAAATAATCAGTATTCTTTACAGTTGATGATCCTGTTTTAAAGAAATTAAATGAAAATAAAATTTGAACTAAATGCTGCTAATGAGAGTAAACTATGCAAGCACTTTAAAAGAAAACTCTTTGCAATCTGTAAACTAATGAATCAGAAATGAACAACAAACTGGAATTGAACAGTAATGTAAATAAACAGCAAACTTTAACT